>RWJN01000685.1:0-12685 GCA_004332605.1 Steccherinum ochraceum
CTACAGTCGAGGGCGTTCAAGGCACCTGGGCGGACCTGACCCGAAATGTCAACGTAAGCCCTCTCTTCCAATTGCCACATAAGTCATAGCATGAGGAGAGTGTTGCTGACATGGCATGATCGCCAGTACGCAGCAAATGGCTACTAATCTCACGGACCAAGTACGTTCCATCTCGGAAGTCACGAAGGCCGTCGCCAATGGCGATCTCAGATGCTCGAGCTCAAGACTACCGTCAACCAGATGGTGTCTCGTTTGTCTACCCTCGCCAACGAAGTCACGCGTGTGTCTTTGGAGGTCGGAACGGAGGGTAAGATGGGTGGTCAAGCCTGTGTACCGGATGTACAAGGCATGTGGTATGCCTTTACCCAGCTTGTCATGCGGCATTAGAGTTGACTGACCCTCGTCGTCCGTCTCGACAACGTCATGACGAACCAAGTGCGGTCTATTGCGGAAGTGACGAAGGCCGTCGCTAGGGGAGACCTCACCAAACGTATCACCGTCGACGTCCGTGGAGAGATGCTGGATCTGAAGGAGACTGTCAACGGCATGACGGAGAGTCTGAGGGTCTTCGCCGACGAGGTCACTCGTGTCGCGAAGGAAGTCGGAACAGATGGCAAGCTTGGCGGTCAAGCCCGTGTGACGAATGTCAGTGGTACTTGGAAGGTGCGTTTGATTCCTCACCAGTCATGAGTTCGGCAGTTGACTCTCGGCGTGGGTAGGATCTCACGGAGAATGTGAACATCATGGCGGCCAACGTGAGTTGTTATGTCCCTGCACGAAATGGTTGTCTCAGTGTTTTCTCCAGTTGACGTTACAAGTGCGGACAATCGCGCTAGCCACGGTATGTTCTTTCCTCGTGACGTCATGCCCACCTATTCTTATCGCCTGCTGTTTCACAGACTGCGGTCGCTCGCAGTGACCTCACCACCAAGGTTACAGGCGTCAGCGTCTCCGGAGAGATGTTAGGATTGGTGAACACTATCAACCGCATGATCGAGCAACACGCCACGTTCGCCGCCTAGGTCAAGAAGGTCGCCCGTGAAGTCGGTACTGAGGGTAAACTCGGTGGACAAGCCGAGGTCGGAAATGTCGAGGGTATCTGGCAGGAGATCACGTACGTTCACGTTCATATTTGCATGATAACGGAATGGTCGTTGACACAATCGGGTCGCAGGATGTCCGTCAACACCATGGCCAGCAACCTTACCACGCAAGTGCGAGGTTTCGCGCAGATCTCTGCGGCCGCCATGGACGGCGATTTCAGTCGCTTCATCACCGTCGAGGCTAGCGGAGAGATGGACTCCCTCAAGACCCAAATCAACCAAATGGTGTTCAACTTGCGCGTGCCGAACTCGCCAACAGGTCCAAGTCCGAGTTCCTCGCCAATATGTCTCACGAGATTCGGTACGTCGGTTTCTGAATCTGCGGAATCTGTCATAGCTCAGTCTGGTTGTATTCGCAGAACGCCGATGAACGGTATCGTCGGTATGACGGAATTGACTCTGGACAGCGACCTCAACCGCAATCAGCGGGTGAGCTTGCTGTTGGTCCACAGTCTTGCGCGATCCTTGTTACTGATCATTGATGAACAAGATTAACTGTGCAGAGCGATGAGATTAACTGGGCAGAGCGATGCGATGGTTACAATAGGACGTCTGTAGTGTAGATCACATTATATGTGACACAATATATCATGTACTTAGTTCTCCCAACACATGAACCTTCAAAACAACTAACATCATCGCACTGTCAATATATCTACTTCAAAACTTCTTCTAAACATTCATCGTCGTGATTTGCATCACTGAGGATGTGCCTTGTACGATTGAGATACCTATTGCCGTCGAAGCCGTTTCCTTTCCCCGTGAAATCAAGAAGACTAGCATCCGAATGAAGAACCAAGGACCCACGGACTCCGATAAAATTCATGTTGAAATGACTGATCTTGCCGGAGGGGAAAACGATGAAGTCGCCCGGAGCCAGAGGTATCACTAACCCAGGTTCATGCAGAACAAGCTCACCCTTGGCATAGTCACCAAATGGGAGCACTAGGCAAACCTCGTGATCCAAGTCGTCACGATGAATTTGTGTCCGCACATTGACGTTGAGGACAAACCCAACAAATGGATGTGCTGGACCTGGACCGTAATACGGGATAGCATCTGCCGTCAAAGTGAGCTTGTCGTATTCCTTTGGCAAGTGGCGCTCCATCTAAAACGTGATGTGAGGGGAATTTTGCCAGAGAAAGCAGGTAACGTACATTTTGTCTAATCCAGTCAAATAGACGACGGTACGTGGCACAGAGAAGCTTGTACTCCGCTAGGTTGTGAAGGATTTCACGTGCCACGTACGGTATTGCTTGCGCCAATCTCAGTTTCTTGCCTGTGAGAGTCTCGCTCTCCACAATGGTTGATTGGAAGAGAGGATGAGTATTTGGGTCATATAATTCTCCCTGGTATGTCATATGTCAACGTTGCCTTCAAATCGACTTCAAATCGACACGGAAATAGAAAAAGCTCACGTTCGGATGATATCTACCCCATACCGCCTCAAAGTGAATAGCAAACCACTTGTAATCAACGGCTGTACTGTCCACATTCTGGAGCTGACAGCATGCCTTGAACGCTTTGAGGGCCAATTCTGTGTCCTGAGTGAGGTCACGGCGAATGTCGTACGGAACACGTCCGTTCAGAAACATGAGCAGACTACCATCTTCCGCGTTGAGCCGTAACTCTTTCCTGTGATCATTGTGTAAGTATTATCCGTGTGTAAAACACCTTTAGCACTTACTCTGCAAATACCTCATGATCAACATATAGGTATGGTTGTGTAGGCTTTGTGGAGCCCGACCGTGTGTAATGGTTCTTCAGCTGTGAAACTCAGATTAGATTTGTCCGTCTTATAGATGTCATTCAAGCTTACCGCATCAACCAGGTTATCTATCGAAGTAACATGTGGAGCATCTTTAGCCAGCTCACGTTTCGCATCCGTATGACTTGCTCTGGCCTTCTCGCTGCTAGGAAAGCTCTTCTTGATATGTTTAGAGAAGTTGAAGTTCGTGCCAATCTCGTAGTAGTCTGGGTGCCTGCCACAGGGTCGATGAAGACCGAATCTAAGAGGTGGTGGGGTAATAGAGCACTCGGAGTCGGAATGACAGGGATCCGGAGGTGGAAGATCATCAACGCAACTCCTGGGCAGACCAAGTATACCACAAGCCAAAGTATCCACCGAAACAGCCTCAATCGGAGGAAGAGGAGTGGAACAAGGGGCCCACGAGCTGTCATCACGAGATACGAGATCGAATACACTGCAGATGCATAGTTCAGCCCAGCTAGACGATCAAGAGCTAGAGCCCTGAGACAAGGCTAGAAGTACTTACTTAAAATCAAATGCCCCAAAGAAACGATCTGAAGCCTCAAGATCGCCGCACTGGATAACGTACTTTAACTTCGCCCATTGGAGCAGCACAGGGCTGAACAGAGTAGTCATCTGCAATGGCAGCTCCTGGCGTAGATATGCAATGGCGGGAATCACCCGATCACGGATCATGCTGATGTAGTTTCCACCTACGTTAAAAGGATGAGCTATGCACGCTTCAGTAGAATACGAATAAGATACGTGCCTAACCGAGAAGGATCACGCAACATGTAGCAAAACGACATGATCTCGTCATCTGTCATGTTGAACAACGTGGTAGCAAGCACGCCACTCTGAGATACTGGATTTGCCGGTGTAGTGCAAGCTAGCAGCACTAGGTAGATTGACCCTACAGCATTTTGAATTAAGCTGTTGGTCCGCATGACAGATAGGTGTGAGACAACGTACCTGCAGCTGCAACCGAAGCCAACAGCGTCCCTTTCCTTACCCACGTGCGAAGGGTGCTTACGTTCAATAGCTTGACTTCCTCGGAGGAAAGAGACTTGATGACCTGTTCCTTGAAGATCGTCTCTTCTCCGATGGTGTCAGGATACACTAATCGTAACCTAAAACGCTACATATCAGCTGAAGCAACAGATGCAGAAGTTTATGATCACTCACGCATTCCAGCGCGCCGCTAATTGAATATAAGCGACACACTTTGTGAACTCCAACACCTCACTGGCAGCCTCTAGGTGGTGAACTTGCAGAGCTAAGCCAAGCAATGAGTCCGAGATGGGACGCTCGCTGACGCAGAGTTTCTTGTTCTTGATCTGGGCTTTGAGGGTGGCGATGCGTTGGGTCCGGTGTTCATTTGTCGTATCCGCCATAGTGCTGTTGGCAAGCAACGTTATAACCTTAGTGGCTTTCGTATTATGCTCCAGTAGTCCGTGCGAGCGTGAGTCCGCACGAGATAAACGTTGGAACGCTTGGCCAGATCGGCCGCACATCTTGGCTGAACCAGGGTCATCGGGATCATGGGGCGCAACAGGTGGAGCTGGAGGGGCTCCCGGTACCCTGCCTGACCTACTTCCTCCTGCAGCTGTGAGGCTGGTCTGCGTGCCAGACCTCGCGCTGATCCTCGCGCTGGTCCTCGTTCTGGTCCTGGCTTGAGTGCTACGAGAGGATTGTCCATTCGATGAAGAAGGATGACCGTCGCCTGGTGAGCTCTTTTTCCGACGCTTGAGGGTGCGATGTTCCTCCGCTCGGTCATCTATGGCCACCTCTTGAATGCCTGCTTTCCGTTTCCGAAGTTCTCTGCTGGGCGTAGACTTCGACGGGTCAAACAAGAGAGTAGGTGAGGGCCATCGAGAAGAGTGGTCGACACACGTAAGGGATCGTGACCGTGTACTTGCACCTGACGGAGAAGGTGTGCGGGAATACGTGAGTGAGGGGGACCGTCGACTCAGGGTGGGGCTTGGAAATCGCGACACCGAGAGCTTGTTTCCACGTGATGAGGAACGCGATGAGGAACGCAGGGAGCGCGACAACGAGCGAGAAGTGCGTGGAGAGCTGGGAATCAGGGTGGGAGATGGCGACGTGAACCGTGTCAACGAACGCGGGGAGTCTGCCGGTGTTAATGTGAGCGGTGAGGTGGGGAATCGAGTGGGTGGTAACGGCGGTGATCCCGGCGGTGACTCCGCCGATGACCTGCTGAGTCGGGGAGGTGTTTGGTGTGAGTGCGAAGAAATGAGTCCATCTGAGGTGCCTGCAGAGTGTCCGTACACGGTTCCGGGTGTTTGCAGATGGCGAAGGTGATTTTGACCATGAGAGTCAGCATCAGCATGGCGAGGTCTTCTAGATGAGCTATGCGTCACCGAACAATACACTGGCGTGTCCGACCGAAGCGTGGCCTGAACACAATCATTGTGTCAGAGTGAATGAAAACGAGAGACGACGATAGGGGCGCACCACATCCAGTCCATCGTCTGGTTCTGATGTACGTCCTCTCCTAGATCGCTCTAATGTGTCTGCCAGCACAACCACTTCAGCTGGCAATGCAACCCGAGCGTCGCCGTCTTGCAGAGCCAGCTGACGGAGAATTGTCAGGAGAATATCCTCTTCACGGACGGTGAGATGGTGGCCGAGTTGATCAGCCATTGGTGGGTAGTCGAGGCTCGAAAGCTGTAACCGAATTATCAGCACATGAACAGACTCAAATGATGACTTATGTAGTGTACTCACAGCTGGGCAGGATACGTTCGTATGGCAGCTAAAAGCCAAAACTTGACCTTCAGTCAGCGTGTTCGAGCTAGAGAGACGAGCGCTTTTCAAAGCTCGTAGCTGCTACGAGCTTTGAAAAGCGCTCAAGCGCGTACGAAACACAGTAGGCCTTTTGTTTCACGACCACATACAACTGCTGCATCCTGCGCACGGTGAGCACTAGTTTTCGCTGATACGGTCCATCCACTGACCTTCCCGATACAGCGAGTCCACTTCGCGAGGTGTTTGATATCCTCATGCAGTCTCCGGAACTTTTATCGCCTACTTATCGCCGGCTATCTTTCCGACGAAGAGTCTCTTGTCTCTCGTCAAGTCGTTGACCTCCTCAAAGACAGCACATGAAGCTGCGAGAGACCGTATATGCAGTGAGTAACTCGTGAATCTGCATACGAAACTAAAGCTTCACTCACGGTTACGTGAAGCTTTATGGCGATCAGCTCATTCGCCCGAGACCTGTTCAAACCAAGTCCTGATCGGCTACCAACTGGTATTGGTGAGTTGGGTCGCATATTTCGAGGGTTGAGAGAAGGCAGACAATATAACTCAGATGGACAATGAGGCCTAGGCATAGAAGAGGCGACATGAGAGATGGAAGATGGAAGATGGGAAGATGAGATGAGATTGAGATGGGAAGATGGGAAGATGCAGCATGTCGCCGCGTACCACGAGTCTGTCCTGGAACGGAGCTCAAGCCTGTCGCGGATACCAGGAGAAGGAGCTGAAAAAGACAGAGTTTGCAGCACGTTTCTTTCAAGGCCGACGCACCCATTCCATCGACCCCATCTCAAGGCCATACCACCATTGTGTTCGCCCACCGTTGCACCCACTCCACACCCACCAGCGTGGTCGACTGTGACAATGTGCGTCATTCACGCGGGTCCCTCAGCACCACATTCACCGTGTTCCCCCCTCTCTCCCCTTGACCGATGGTTTGCGCCACCGCATTCGCTGTGTCAACCTCTTCCCCACTTTGACGGTTGGTGTGTGCCAAGTTCCACCCCCTCTCAGCTAATGCCTCCGGCAACGGCTTCCCCTCCACGTTGTCCATGCCCTTCTCCGGCTTGCAACATTTACGCGTCGATCCTGGGACGTGTATTCTAGGGCGACATTCGACGAAGCGGCCTGGTCGCTCTCCAAATCTTCAGATGAGGTACCTACAGGACATCCTGGCTGACCCGAGGGTTCGAAAGCCTGGACTTCAACCTCACACATCCACACTACAATGGAGCACGAGGGACTTCAGATGAGCAGAGACTCTGGATGGAAGTGTTGACAGTTGTCGGAGGGAGGGGCGCGACGCGCGGCGAACCTGCGGAACAAGCGAACGGAGATGTTTTCGCTCAGTGTGGTGAGTTGATTCATACTCTCAACGGGTTCCAATTGGTTCTGACGTGATTCGGTTGTTGTATTTCTGGCTCGTGTCGTATTTTCACAGTTCCAACGAACTGGTACGCTCTCGAAGTCCCACTACCATCCTCCTCATCGCCTCCGGATCCCGTTCTCATTTCCTATGCATTCCGGCCCATGCTGCGCTTACACCGTTCACATCGAGGACCTCAACGCTCATCGGTCATCCCGCCTGCGCTCCCAGCTGCCTCTGGCGCCCATACAAATCTCCTCGATTCGTCGGTTTGACGAATATGAGCTCCCCTTTCCCAAATTTGCGTAACAGAGGGGTGGAATTATCACGAAAAAATAAAGGGGGAGTTGCGTGGTCGATGGATGCATTGTATATGTGTAAGGTACGTTGTTGTTTGTGCCAAGTTTCACGCGAAGAGAGCTGACATTCGGCGCAGGACACACGCTTAATTGCGCCACTGCGAAGACACGGTCGAGCTCATCCGCGTCGAAGAACTTCAGCAAGACCCCGGCACCCTGGATACGTGTGCATACATACTAGGACGATGTCCCTCAATTTCGGGGGCGGCGGACGGCAAGGTGCAAGGGATGCACGAGGAAGCGCAGACAACGGCGGAAAGGAGGGCAAGTGGGCGGAGAAGGTCGAAATCAGAGGAACGACAGGTAGAGCGGGCGAATGAGCGTTTCAGGGGACGTATACAAGGTACGTCATTGCGTGTTCGAGGTTTTATGTAGACTACTAACGTTGTCGTCTCGGTATTCCAGATCTCAGTCTTGTCCCACCCACCCATCCTCCCCTATCTTCCTGACCACTTCATTCTTTAAATAGAGCACCCATCAACGACGGCTGAAGTACAAGCGATAGCGGTAGATCTCTTCAATCGAATGCTTGAATTGCGGGAGGGTCCAAGAGTGTTGAAAGAGTGTTGGGACGGTGGTGGTGGTGCACCCCTCCAAGGTCAAGGTGAGTCAGCTCACCACTTTCTTGCTGTGGCCTTCCCTGTCACTCAGGGAGGTCACAGCTTCGCATTTTCGTTCACTAGCCGTTTCTTCACCCACATAGATTTGCTCTTATCCAAATTCCATGTCCTCCAGCACCCAGGGTGGTTCTGTACCGCTGTGGTTCGGCGATTAGGGCGCTTAATTCGTCGTCACAGAGAGAGGGCATTGGCCCCATGTCTTCTCTACCTTTTCAGGTACGTTTTTGAACGTTTGGACTCCCATAGACTTATCATGGGTGTGCTAGGTCGAAAACACGCGAAAAATCCGTGCAATGCAGCTTCAGAGGTACCACATCACAACCCCTGGAGAGGTCTTGCTTTTTCTCACTCTGAGGTAAGCTTTTGGTCATTTTTGTTTGTCCAAATGGCGTCGATGGATTTATATTATGTCTCTTATTTGCTTCAGATACTTTATCTAGCACTTTCCCGATGTTGTGGCAGGTAGAACTGGCTCCAACATCAGTCGCGCTTTCGGGCGCTTATTGGCGCCCGGTGTCGCGACACTCGTTCTCGAATTCAGGTCAGTCATATGGGACGTTTACCACGCAAATGGACTCTCATATACTCTCATAGAATGCCGCTATCAAATGGTACCCTACCCAAGGCTGTAGAGCGAGTTTTGACGCATCGACAGCCCATACCCTCTAGGCGGGTAACCGGGGTTGGAGGGTTCGGACTCGTCTACCCGGACCTGTAGCCCGCGACCCTCGCGAGTACGGCTGGCCCGCGCCCAGCACTCAATTATGTCTCCCATGTCTCCCATTGTCCACGCTCATATCGATGTCGCACGCCGCGGCTTGCCCGTCGCGATGTTGATCTCGTCTTCGCACCGTGACCTTTCGCACGTTCAGAGTCCAAACTTTCTATCTTTAAGATCCTCCCATCGAAGCTCCCCTTCTTTTTTGTCAATTGCCTTCTCGCCCTCAGTGCCGGCTCCTCGCTCTCGGTACCACGCCTTCTCGCCCATGGTACCACTTCTTATCGCCAGGCATGCGGAATGCGAGCTCGCATCTCAACACAGTTGTACGTTCACAATCTTAGATACTTCAGGAAGTCTGAATCAGCCTCTATGTACTTTGATCTTTTCGTAGCATTACTGTATAGCAAAGAGTAATCCCTCAAAACATAATATGACTTGTGTTCAAATATCTACTAGTGGTTGGGATACAAGAGAATATCGGCAGGAACTACACGACAATCAGCACCCTTCTTGTTCAATTCAGCAATCATCATTGTGTTTCGCCACTTGATCATCTCGTCAAGAAAGAAGTCATACCGATCCGCGCGCATTTCCCGAACCATCGCCTGAAATCCTCCAAACCATGCGTTAGTCATCTCGGCCACAGACGAGTTGAAACGCCACTGGTTCCCAACCATGAGATCGTCGAAAAGGACCGGGTTACAGTTATCTGCGCAGAATTGATCTGAAGCCTTGTGCTTAGTTTTCATGTGAAATGCATCAACAGGTAAAGCGCACGACTTGAAATGTTCACGTTCAGCAGGATCCATTTTGTTGAGATGTGCTTTGAGGCGGCATGCGTTGTCGTAGAAGACCACTTGAGGTACCGACTCGGGTGTTGGATAAGTCCCCTTCAGAGCGACCTAGGATGGGCTTGTAAATGACAAGAAAAAGATGCTTCAGAAGAATTTGAGACTCACGCGTGCACCGTCTATCCCTTCTGAGCCAAACATGGTGACACGGCCTGCTATGACACCGCAAGCATTCACAATGAGCTGCTCGTTGTGGGTGCGTCTTCTGCCGAACAAGGCTCTCGGCTTGCCGGATGCCAGTGCGGCGGCGTGGGCAGCGGGATTCCCCTCATCCGGCTTATCCGGACACTCTCCATCTGTCTCAATGGCAACCTGTTCTTCTGTAAGGTCGTCTTGGATGTCGTCAGTGCTGGCATCCGCATCGTGAATTGTAGCCAACCGCAAGCGTTCCAGCCGACCCCGTAGTTGGAACAGCGCTGAACGCTTCGTCGGATCTTCAAGTTCACGGTGGGCGTCCATGCTGCATGTTTTGAACCCCTGATCAGCATTGGCTTCGCAGCCTACGACGACACATTGATCGTTCAGATATTGGTGATCCATGCAATAGCGAGCACGTTGGCTTGGTAAGGGTCCCTGGCAATCATGCCATGAACAGCACGGTCGCCCAATTGTAATGCCATCCATGACAGCGCAGCGGATCCATGCTACAAAAAATCACGTCACTAAAATAGAAAGAGCTTTATATGAGAAAGACGTACATCGCGGTCCGTCTTGTCCATCTCTGGAATGACAGCACTTCTGGCATAGATGGTTCCAATGCGGCCGTCCAGGACCAACAAAGTCCCTTGTGCGCTGCTCAAGAGCGGGACGTAAGCGTTCAGCCTGAGTTCCACGATTGGAGAGGACAAGGTGCGTCTTCAGCTCGTCGAAATGCCGAAGCAAGGCGTAGATAAAGAAACTGTCCCAGACCAGAGCTGTCGTCAGCTCTGGCACAGTTGCTTTCCAGATGTCTTCCGATGGAAAACCCTCTCTCTGCGCTGCATGCTCAAGGTTGTAGATCCGAGCATTGTTGGTAGAAGAGACCCTGGCGTATGTTCAAAATCTCAACCTCAATCATATTTGATAAATACGTACCAAGCGCAAACCATCGAGTCTGTGATACGATCACAGAGAGAGGTTTCTATGTAGGCGTGAGCGGCTACCTGAATCGCAGAGGGGATTCCGAGATAATGTGTTCGAATCTCGCCACTGCCATGCACCCAGTATGCAGGGTAGAAGGTCGCATGGCATTCTTCATTCAAAAATCAGTGAACAAGTTGAACCACAAAGCACGACAGTACGTACGGGCACAAGAAGACGAGTAACTGACAGCTGGGACCGGCCCAAGCTCTCTTGTGAACAGAACAGCATATATGCGACGCCGCTCCACCAGTTCACGTTGCTGGCAAGCTTCAGTGATGCAATGCTTGACGGGAGGAAAGAAGCTTCTGAAGCCTGTATGGTGTTCAGCGGTTAGCACGGTGCATGAGCATCGGACCAAGGGCAATACTTACCTATACCATTCTGCACCCCGACTTTGAGGAATATCTGGAGCAGATCGAATGGAGCAGCTCTCGGTCCTGCCGTAGATGCATACTTCCATAGGAGTCGTCCATGGATGGCCCAGGTTTCGCGCACGATGACCCTGGTAATCTTCAAGGCTTCAGCAAAGAAGAAAAGGTTTTCATTTGTGATAGCCATAGGGACCCCATCGGCGGTGCACACTTCGGTGTACGTGAGATGATCGCGTAGATGGGTGAGGAGTCGTACCCATAAGACCAGGGTAGGAACAGATAACAACTTTAATGCCTGGGGCGTTTCTGCAGTCAGAGCGTAGATAAAGCTCTCCAAGGATGACATGGTATGCAAGTGTGCACAGGGGGTGGTGTGGATGGCGCGGTGTAGGGCGGATGTTGAGGCGAATGATGAATGGCAAGATGAGCATGAAATCCTTTTATACATGGACGATCGAAGCTATGGGCATGCTTTCACGAAATCATTGACAGCATGGGCGGTGGTGTCAGAAGTCTCATCTTGGCGATGGCTGTCCTTCATTGATTGTCAAGAAGTGTGCTGTGCATGTACAAGAAGATATACAATGCGGAACTTACACAACTCGCGGTAGAAAATCACCAAGGCCGACTTCGAGGAGGCATGGTGGCGATTCACAAAGTAACGCACATCTTCATCTGGTGATGGCAAGTGATGGTACGCACAAAAAATCATGTGGTCGCGAAGAAAAAGGAACAGCGAAGAGAATGAAGCGGGGAAGGAATGATGAACAAGTGGGAAAGGAGCAATGAATAGGTAGTCCCGCGCATAGACAGAGGCATGGATGGATCACGGACGGGGAAGCCGTGAAAAAGGGGAAGCCGTGAAGTTTTGCAAGTGCGAACGACGGAGTTGAGAGAGAGTTAGGAGACTTGTAGGGTACTGAGAACAAGAGGACAGTGCGTACCGCACAGTCGCTGTTCGACCCAACACATGATACCCTGATGCCTCCCATCTTTGCCTATCCTCCCACCATTCCACCATCTCTGCTGTTCAGACTGCCATGCGAGACATATCTGAAAAGTTTGTGTTGAGATCAGACCTGATGGCGGTATCGAACAACGAGAAGAGGGGCGATGCTTACTATGATGCCTAGCCCCAATCATCGTGCTCTCATCTGCACATAGAATGTTACAATCATATGTAGTCATGATGCAAACATGATGCATGGTTCTTCAGGGTGTCGTCAGCTAAGTCAGAAGAAGATTGTGGGAAGACGAACAACTTACGAATGAGATGAGAATATCTTCATGTGGCCGAAAGAATCAGAACCAAGGTAGCCTGAGGATAGAAGCATCACGATTAGCACATCAGCATGGCGAAGATAGAGTGAAAGGTGTACTTGATGGCATTACGAACGATCGTGGCCATCTGCAATGTCAAAGATGAAGACTGCGTTGGCGACATAGGCGACATATGCTTGAGGAGGTGATGGGTTGCGAGGGTCGGCAGAGGGCAGGCAAGACGCTGATGGACTTAGCGAATATGGCCGCACTCCGGCAAACGAAGGTGAGTACGACGACGAAGGAATGTCGACGGCTAAAGGTGAGGGATAGAGAAGTGGAGGTTGTATGTGTTGGTGGGGATGTGCGACCGGAGAGAGG
>RWJN01000686.1:0-12627 GCA_004332605.1 Steccherinum ochraceum
ACACCCTTTTCTTAGCGCCCCTGGGTATGAGGAAGCTACCGAGTGCCGGTCTTACGCTTAAGCCTCAGGCTCTTACAGCGGTTGAACCGAAGAACTTTATGTGCGTGACGATCGCACAAGACCCTCACAAGTCTGCGGCCTGAATAGGAAGTAGGAGTGTGTGGCCGCGGTCGGTGAAGCAGTGGGGCTCGTAAGGGACATCGTGCATCATGATCACCCACGGAAAGGGGACGCCAATTTTTTTCCCGCTCATCGTCTACCCTACTCGAACTCGGAATAGTGTCCAGACGACCAATAACCACACCTCTCTTCCCATTGCGTCAACTCGTTGTAGCTCGTTGTCCGCCCTCAACCTCCCGACGCTTGCTATACGATAATACCGCAGGCAATCACTACCACAAGCTGTCTTGAGGCCATCTCGCCGTCGCGCCGTCTAAACAGCCGTTCGATACAGCTGATTACTGGCCAGGGCCCGGCGGTCGGAAATCAGGGTGATGGGCAGGAGTGTCTGGCGGCGGCGGGAAATCTGCATTGTGAGGAGCTTGTGGGGTGCCCCGCGCGGGTTGTGGAAAAGCGCTATAGGGCTGGAAGCCACCGTTAACTAAACGTTGGGTGCGTTCCGGACCCATATTCCGCCCCATGGTTGTAGCTGCGATGTCGACGGGATCTGGATTCAGCTTCTTATCGTGCGCCGCTTCTGCTGGCTTGGGTTTGTCATTCCTGGCCTGGATTTCGGATATCCCGCTAAGCAACAGTGGGCTTGTAAGCATTATCCAGCGGCAGCAAAAACAAAATTTGAAGGCTTACGCCGTAGCGAGCTCACGCGCGTAGATAGCCTGAATGACGTCTCGAGCGACAAGGTTGTAGTTGCGAGCCATCTGGGTCGCTGCGGTGTCGTCGTATCCACGACGCGCTTGGGCATTGTGGAGCGGAACGGCCGCCACAAAGCTGACGGCAACGACGATGAGGCCGCCGAGGGAAGTCGCAAAACGCATGATGGGGATTAAAAGGAAAAGATTGAAGACGGTAGAAATTCCGGAGACGGGGGGAAGAGACTGTAACAAGGTAACCGGTAAACCAGTGATCAGTGGCGGGACGTGAGGAGAGAGACAAGCGTATGGCGCACCTGCCAGAGTCTGTGAACGAAGAGCTGAGGGCACCGGGCAAGGAATCTGGCTTCTACTGAGGGTCGTCTTTTATAAGAGACCGGTCAGCGACGACGTCCGCAGCAGCCACCGGTCAGGCCTCAAGAACATGTTTGAAAATTTGACTCGGAAGGCCTTATGATGATACAATTTATGTAATAGCTGAGACTCTGTGCCTTAGCTCGTACCTCACTGTGCGATCCGAGCATCCTCAAGATCTCAAGCCAGCTCAGGCTTCCATGTGACTGGTTATATAAGTGAAATCATTGCCGTCGCAATTCTCGTCCGTCTTCAGAAAGGCGACCTGAATAAATCAAGGATCGTGAGCGACGTCAACTTGAATGTTTGAGATAACTTACTCGCAATGCATTCACCCTTTCCTGTTGATCGAATTCTGAACGTTGAACGTTCTTACTACCACAAAGTCTGTTTCGGCCTCAGAGCCCGCTCTTCGGCGTCAGGCGCCGAGAGACATCGAGCCAAGATCAAGCTCGTAATGGTCTTGACAAATCGTTGTCACATCACATGCATCGCAGGTGAGTGCAGAACGTTAGGCCTTAGGCGCAACTTTGCGACCGAGATCAATCAATCACCATGAATATTATCGTGGGCAACGCGTCGATACTTGGGTATGGGTCTATCCAAGGTCCATCACAACAGAATATGACGACAGATTTGGACCTCACAAAGATCGGGGCATGGTACGGAATGTTCAACCAAGTCGGATGCACGACGAGGAGGTCGTCAGAAGGGCCACGCGTTGATGTACGACGCACCTCAGACGTCGGATCATGGGGAGGCCATTGCGAAGGAAGACACGAATGAATGCGTACTCACAATGAAAAGACTCAAAAGAAGAGGATTGAAAAACGCGAAACAAAAAACAGGAACACTTGCGTGATGACCACCGCAGGACTCGAACCTGCAACCTTTTGGTGCCGCTGGCGATCGAAGCCAAACGCGCTACCATTGCGCCAGGTAGCCATGCTGGTTGGCACCGGCGCTATAGCCATGACTCCGTTGTGTGGAAGACGCGTGTTCCCCGAGGCCGGGATGACAAGCGAGCTCAGAGCACCTGCTCACCGTCCGCCACCCTCTGCTCGCTGCGATCAACAGCGACCTGACCTTCATGTCCGCCTTCTGACCACACAAATGTCCATCCCAGAGGACATTCCTCTCCTCTTATCGCACTTCTTCTCCCTCTACGCCGTCCAGCAGATCGCGCCGCTCGTCATCATCGTCGTCATCCCTCTCATCGTCCTCGCCGCACAACCGCATATCGCCCGTCTCTTTCGTCAGCTCTACATGGTGCTCGAATCTCTCGCTCTTGCTCTTCCGTGGAACTGGAGGCCCGCCTCCTCAGCATCCGGATCTGTGTCTGACCGCGGGAACAAGCTCAAGAAGAGGACCGTACGCTCTCGTGCCGAGCAGGTTGCAGCCAATGGAGACGTCTCTGGTGTGCCTATTCTGTTGTTTCAATCTTTTATCTCTTATCTGACCACAGTTTATGTGGTGAAGCTCTGACAGGGCCAAGCAGTGTCCCGTATTTCGACGGGTACTATCCTGGCTTAGTCAACCTATCGGGCTCCTACTGCTTCATGAACTCTACGATACAAGCCATGGCCTCTCTCAGCTATCTCCAGCCTCATATTGATATGGTCTTCAACAAGGCTGAATCTCTAGCAAGTGTTGTTCATACACCGGTCATCGACGAATTGCGGGATCTGCTAGGCAGTGAGTACTTCCTCTGTGCCCTTGCATACTGCGTGCCATTACGCCTGGACCAACACAGCACCATCGTTCATACGCTTCAGATCTCACATTTACCAAAACCTTTTGACTTCGTGTACAAACTTGTCTACCTGACTGTCACATTCACTTTCTCTCTCTCTCCGCACCCTGTCATCTGACTGCGTACATCCCTCCAGCAAGCTGACGCAATTCCCAGACCTCAACACTCCTACCTCCTCTCAAATGTCCATACGTCCCGAAGACATGATCACAGCTCTTTCCCGCTATTCCAACGGTAAACACAACCCTCTCTTCTCCTCGCGACAGCACCAAGATGCCCAGGAGCTTTTCCAACTCGTCTCGGAGTGCATCAAACGAGAGATTGCAGCGGTGGACAAGGAGAGCTACCGGGATCTCGGGTTGGCGTCGTCAACGCAAGGACGGTCGTCAAGACGGCCGATTGGGAAGAGCGTGTTTGATGGGTTGACGGCGAACCGGAGGAGTTGTAGGATGTGCGGATACACGGAAGCCGTCATGCATTTTGGGTTTGATAATTGGCAGCTGGCGTTGCCTCGAGCCGTACGTTCACTTCAGATGTACCTCGTTTCGTTTTGTCTATGCTGACATGGTCATGCTGAAAGGCATATTGCACACTCGATACACTTCTGCAGGATTATACCCGGCTAGAGGAATTGGACGACTGTATATGCCGTCGGTGCTCGATGCAGGCAACGCATGATCGACTGGTCTACGAGGCGGAGAAGCTCACACGAGCGGCGGCTGTAGCGGATGCATCTTCGTCGAAGAGGAGAAGGGCGCGAGAAGCGAGGGCGATGGAGACGAGAGTAAAGGCGGCGCTGGACGAAGGGAGGATAGAGGACGATATCAAAGGTCTGCAGATGGAGAAGGTCTTCAGCAGATCTTCGACTAAGCAAGCTATGATTGCTCGTGTGAGTCATCTTACCCCATCATTTGCATCGAACTTTGCCTCTCACGTATACTGACCGACATGATACCGTAGCCTCCACCCGTCCTCGTCCTCCACCTGAACCGATCCATCCACTACGGAGGTTCCGATGCTGCCCGAAACAACTGCCGCGTCGCCTTCAACGAATTTCTCGACCTGACGCCCTACACCACGTCTGGTCAGCTCTCGACCAATCCCTCTCACCCCATTTCCCACATGCCGTCACCCCCGAACACCTACCCGCGATACATCTACCGCCTCTCTGCGGTCGTATGCCATTACGGCAACCACTACGCAGGCCACTACGTCTGTTTCCGGCGGAAACCACGTCCACCAAGCGCGGGGAGCAGGAGATGGGCACCACCACGGTTCACGTGCCCGTTTGGGTGCACGTGTGAGAAGTGTCAACGGTGGGGGCCTGTTCGAGACGAGTGGGATGTGCGGAACGAAGGAGGACTGGGATCGGGCGGAGGGTGGTTGATGGCGAGCGATACGCACGTGAAGGAAGTTGGGATCGAGCAAGTATTGGCTGAGGGCTCCGGAGCGTTTATGCTGTTCTACGAGCGGGTCGTGCCGTACCAGCCTCACCATCAGCAGCAGCAGCAGCATGAACACCAAGACTCGTACAGCAAGAGCAGTATGCGAAGCGCCGCGTCCTCCGTCCCGACCTTGATACCGTCGTACGCGAACGGGAGCGGGCACGGGGTCGAACGACACCCATTACCGCCAATGCCGCAACGCTACCAGTCAAGTCCGGCGCAGGGCAGCAGTAGTGGTGTGTATTCATCTACGTCACCCAAGAGTTCGGAGGAGACGCTTAGGCCTGGTATGGATGCGTTGAATAGCAGCAGCAGCGTCAGCGCCAGTGGCGACAAGAGCGGTTCGGGTGAGACGCTGAATACCGGGTCGGATATCGAACTGTCTACACTTTCGCAAGAGAAGGGTGTCGTGGAGGAGGCGGACAAGGCGCAGCCTGAGGATACGTGGGCGGAGGAAGAAGACGTCCCCGTGCGCCGGAGACCAATACCGCGGATTCTCATGAACGTCTCCACCAAGAAACGAGCACGAAGTATCTCCGTGCCTCCTATGGAGCGCACGGCGTCTTCTAGCACCACTGCAACAACCGCGAGCACCATGTCGACTGCGAGTTCTGCGACGGTGACTTCGGACAACCAACCTCAAATACCAAACGGCGTCGCAGATACCACCGCAACTAGCACGCCGCCCTCCCCACCCGCTTCGCCGCGCCGTCCGAAACACAGCCCATCAAATCCCTCCAGTCCGAAGAAGTCTAAGCTGAAGAAGTCACCTCCAGCACCTCTGGACGCCTCGGAGTCATCACCGTCAGCGGGCCCTCCGTCCCCGCCGACACCCACCACGCCAACGCCAACATCTCCACCGTCGTCTCCGAAGAAGAATCGACATGGTCGGGCCAAACGTCAGGCGCAGGAGAAGGAAAGGGCACCCTCGACGCCGCCACGGCCTTTGTCGCCTGCGAGGATGGTCGGGTTGCGCGCATGACCGACTGAAGTTTGGATGCTGTTTTCTTCGCGCACATGGGACGTACGTCACTACTCTGATTTTTTGTTCTGCTTCTTTTTTCGTTTCGTTTCGTTCGAGCATGACAGTGATTTTCTGTTTGTGTTTCTTGTATCTGCTTCATGAGCTTTCGTAACTAGATTATTCATTGAGTTTCTACTTATATCAGCTATCGTATCATCTAGTCTCATTTCCAATGAAATCTCTCTGACGTCGTCGTCGCATTGCAAACTTTCAGCGCTCTCGTTGGAGAATTCAGGCGAGCCCGGAGTTGCATTAAAAGCTTCCGTATCCGACAGTAATCGAGCCCTATACTCCAACGAACAACTCGACCCCCCCCCTTCCACCCCGAACTCCTTGTCCGCTCTCTGCACTTTGATGAGAGCTTGAACGTCAACTCATCATCACCAATTAGGCTTTTGTTCCTGCAGATGACGGATGGGGTCCACTATGGCGGGATCGTGGACCATGAAGTCTTGACCAGTGGGAGGAGATTCGGGAGGTGGGGATGGAGAGCCGGGAGGTGGGGATGGAGAACTGGGACGTGGAGGTGCAGCCGGCGCCGCCTGTTTATTTCTCGCCTCTCGAGCTGCCGCCAGTTGAGCTGCCCTCTTCTGTTGCCTTGATCTGAGCTGCCGTCTCCTTATCCTCCGCCTCTTTTGCCGCCGCCACCTGAGCATCCCGCTGGGCCTGGGATTTAAGGCGTACCTTTTCCTTGCGATCCTTCTCGGCTTGCTCAGGATCGCTCGGTGGCGGATTAGGTTTGCGGCCTCGATTTGCCCCGCCCCGCTTCTCCAGCTCGTTCCTTCACGGGGTGTGGCGTCGGTTAGTCAGTTTCAGCTCAGATACGCTACGAGACGCACAGGGTCTTGACTCGCATGACATCCCGAAGGGTCAGAGATGAAGAATCACCGGGTGCATCACTACTAGACACGGCGGTGCGGAGTGGAGCGGCAAGGGCAACTGTGGATGCCACGGCAACGAGGGCAACTGTGGATGCCACGGCAACGAGGGCAACGAACGCGACGGTCAAACGCATTGCCAGATGTACGTTGAGCTGAAGGAAGGGGTGTTCTACGTGACGCTGTCGCGGGCGTCGAAAAGGGTACAGGCTGCAGAAAGAGACGAACAAGTGAGTGCTCTCGTCGATGTGGAAGAGATCCGGAAACGACAGACCGTCCAGCACCTGCCAATGTTCCAGCCGGGGAATCATGATTTGTTTTCTCTTCGCTTTATATATGCTCTGAATCTCAGAGACTGGAAGATTTCCATTGCAAAGTTCTTCAGCTGAGGCGTGGCAGTGTAAAGTGGTGGATCATGATTTGCACTGACTATACAACGAGGCAGAGCTCTTACTTAAGTGCGAGAGATTACACAACCGCTTCGATAAGTCCGCTACGCGCACGTCGCCCAACCCATGTCGCGTACTTATATCACCGGTATGTGTCTGTTTTTCTTCGTTGGCTTACCGTTCTGCGCCTAGCTTGTATGCATGCTGCTTTCCTGCTCACGACGACAGCAATGCCCTCACTGGCCAGTGCCAACGGTGTCAGTCACCGCCACTTAATCGCCGGGAGGATCACTTCGACTGCGAGCGCAGCGACGGTGACTTTCGGTGACTTCGGACCAACGATCTAGCTGTTGGGGTGGTCGAAGGGAATGGTGGGCTGCAGAAGAACAAGATATGTAGCTGGTGGTCCTAAATAAATAAGACACCAGGTCAGCGCGAAGCGCTGTTTTCTCACTTTTCCCTACAAGTCCGAATTGTCGCACTGTGAATTTCTCTGTGGTCTCCTCACAAGATCCAGGCGTCCTACGTTTGCTGTCACGACTCACGGAAGCCCTCACGTCCGCAAGTATGCTATCCAGTCATCCAACCCGACCTCAGCTTACTTACTTACACTGTTAGATACTTGTCCGCCCCCGTCACTTTCGATGGGAATCAGAAAATCAACTCATCGTCACCAGCTAGGCCTTTGTTCCTGCAGGTGACGGATAGGGTCCACTATTGCGGGATCGTGGATCATGAAGTCCTGACCAGTGGGAGGAGATTCTGGACGTGGAGGTGGAGAACCGGGAGGAGGACTAGGAGAACCGGGAGGATGATGTGGAGAACTGAGAGGAAGAGGACGTGAAGAGACGGGAGGAGGATGTGGAGAACTGAGAGGAGGAGGACGTGAAGATCCGGGAGGAGGAGGGGCAGGATCAGGGGAAGCGTGACCGGGACCAGGACCAGGACCAGGACTGGCGGAAGAAGCACGAGAACCTGCCTGAGACATCGGAGGAGGCGCATTAGCAGCTGTGGCCTGACGCGCTCTGGCATCAGCTAACCGCCGCCGCTGGCCTCTGAGGCGTTCTGCTTCCTTTCGGGCATTCTCCTTCTGCACCTTCGCTGCCTGTTCAGGATCGTCCGGTAGCGGTTCGCGGTTCGCTTTAACTCCTGCCCCTGGCCGGGCCCCGCCCCACCCATTCCCGCCCCGCTTCTCCAGCTCGTTCAAGTTCCTACACGTACGCGTATTGTCAGTCGGTAAGTCTCAGCTCGGATACGGTACGAGACGCACAGGGTTTCGACCCGGATGACATCCCGAACGGTCAGAGATAACGAGTCGCCTCGTGCACACGCGAGAGCACGGAGTGGGGCGGCAAGGACAACTGTGGATGCCACGGCAATGAGGGCAATGAATGCGGCGGCCAAACGCATTACGAGATGTACGTTGAAGTGAAGAGAGAGGTATATGCTGCGTGACACTGTCGCGGGCGTAGAAAAGCATGCAGGCTGCAAAAGGTGACAAGTCAGCGCTCTCATCGCTGTGAAGGGGATTCGGAAACGACACACCGTCCAGCACCTGTACTATGTGCGAGCTTGGCTGGAGGACCGTGATTTGTTTTTTCTTCAATTCATATAGAATTGACTATCTGCTACTGACGACATCGACACGCCACCGCGAGTTGGCCGGGACTGCGTGATGCTGCAGGGATGGTCTCAAGCTCAGATAGGTGGCTATGCGCCGTAAAAGAAATTTGCGACCGACAGCAGAGGGTGCAACGACATCATCAAAATTTTGACTGATTGATTCGTAAGAGAGATAGGGAGAGAGAGAGAAGACGATGGCAGCACACCCACCCAGAAGAGGCGATGTTGAGCGACGACAGTGGTGTCGATGTCGACGACGATCTTTGAGAAGTCCTAGTGACGAGTTTCTAAACACTACACTGCGAAAGGACGAAACAGTTTGCTACAAAGCTTACATGAGGTTTTATTAGACCGAACGCACCTTGCATCCTGTGACGGATGGTGGTAGGTCAGTCCTCACGAGGAGGCAAGGACGTAGTAAAAACAGATCATTTGTCGCGTAGAGTACGTATCGCACGCGTTCCGCATAGGGCGCTAATATCATATCATCTTTTCGCCACAACTTTCACTACCCGCTCGAGCATTTCTCGCTGGTCAGGTGAATCAGGCGATACTTTCATATCATTCGAGCGTCCGCGTCCCCTCAGATAGGGACGCATACGCTCTCATTTCTCATTTCTCTACTCTACTAGAGACTTAGGCCGTAGACGACCCGTCACAGCCTAGACCGCCCTCTATACGGCCGGTCACCACACCTCGGTTCCTCTCGCATTCACTCGCTGGCCGTCCTCAACGTTCGACCCCTGGTATAAATATCTGTGGCCGTCTCGTCGTCAGCCGTCACACATCCGCTCGCGTGACACAGGAATGATTATTTGACGAGTTCGCGAAGGAGCGAATGAAAGCGATTGGCCTTACTGTCAATGCGAAGTCTCTTAGTACAAACGACATAAGTCAAGGGCATAGATTGTGGTAATTGGAGGACGTATTGTCTAGAAGCTCGAGGGTGGCCGAGTTCATGAAACTTCTGCATGATTTTAGCAGGGATATCAAATCACAACTGTGCCCAGGTCGCAGAACGTCCTTCATCTCCCAGATTTGACATTCATGGAATAAAGGACGAGCCACTGCGCATATGACGCACCCAATGAAGGCAGACCCTATAGGACCCTATCAGAAGTTGAAGAGATCAGGCGGCAGGAACCCAACGTGCAGTTTCTTATCCGAGCCCTTCCCGTACTCCTTCCAATACTCCAGCAAGACAGTAAGGTCCTCGTTTAGAACAGCATCCATGAACTCCGAATGCACCGCAGACACCTTCCTGAGTACGAGCATATTGTCCGCCCACGGATGCGCCGCAGTGTCTCCCGACGCGCTCTTGATACACTCGTTCAGTGGCGAACCGTAGTCTAAGAGGTTGTGGCTGAAGTAGGCGGCGAGGATTGGTCTGCCAGGAGGCTCGAGTGGGAGTCCGTGACAGTGGTCGATCCAGAGCGGGAGCGGGTAGAAGCAGATTTTCCGGATGGGTGCGAGGTCGTGGACTTCTTGGCCCCAGTCCGGATGGCATTTGACGGCTATTTTCACCATTCGAGGCTGCGTCTCGTGGGTGACGAAGAGGATGGCGTTGTAGGTTGTAGTAGGCCTTTGATTCGGGAGAGGTAGCCGACTGGAGATGCCGAAGTCGCCGTTATCAAGGGCACATAATATTTGAAACCCAGTGATGCCAAATGTAGCCTGCGTTAGCGCGTGTCCGCGTGTGGCCCGCCTTTCGCTCTTCCTGACACAAGAGGGGGCAGATCGGGGATCGGCGGACATCGATCTGAGGGGGGGCTCTCCCCCTCCTCCCCCCCTAAATAAGGAAATTCGGCAGGCCCGGCACTCGCGCTTCGAGTCTTCGCATTTCCCGAGCGGACTTTCAATATCATCTGCAGCTGCTACGACGAACGAAGATACTATAGTATCGCTATGTTCTTTGTGCTTACCGTGCTTACCGAATCCCCGATATTGTGAGTCGCATTCGATTGACATACTTATCTATGTTCTGTATGCTGATTGTCGCCAGAAACGGATGGGGGGCTACGTCTCTATCAGTGCGCGCACGCGTAGCGGCGGCGTAGGATTTCAAGTCAAGGACATCCAGGATCAGATGTCCACATGCAATGCCTGTGCGCATGAGCTCACAGTAACTTGCTCAAAAATCTCACCCAACGATGCGTGTACCTAGCGCATGGGTCTGGTCAGCTGAAGCAAACCTCGTGAGGACTTGGTGAGGACCTAGATCGAAGAAAGGTATACGCCGATTCAGCCTCTGTATGCAGGTCTGAACCTGCTGACAAACCACTCATATCGGCCGTCTCGACGTCACACTGCCAGCTGTCTCCAGTCTGCGTCTCGCTGCATATGTACGTTGCAAGCCTTCGTCGCAGGCAAGTCTCGGAACCTATGCACCCGAACTCGTCTCGCAGCAAGCCGGCATTCTCTGCTCGCTGCGAGCGGTGTGGAGTCATGGTGCGTACATATTCAGCGAGATTGAGCCCGGACGCATCTCACAAATATATGTCCTGAGTTTACACTGAGTGTCTCCCTCTCTCGCGCAGTTCGAACAGACAACAGTTCAGGCAGGTATCATGACCCAGACCCAGGACCGTCGGAATTCAAGCTCATGCGGCCTTCGGCTTTTTGGAGCACCACGCGCACACCTTACCAGTTACGCCCTGCCAACTTTCAACACTCAGGAGTCTCACCTCAACGCCGCATCAGGTTCTCTCGCCATTCCAGCTTGCCCAACGACGACGGTCCCACCACGTCGGAATGTCCTGCTTGTAGCACCCTCATTCGCCATCACTCTCTTCTAATTCTTATTCTGTTTGCCTGTCTGCCATACGTCTTTGTTCTCAGGTAGTGAAGCGACTACAGTCGAGCAGAGTCAATTGAAGTTTTCGACGTATCTCAGAGTCATGTACTGGTGCTCAAAGTTTCACTTCACTCGTTGCATAGGCTGCATGGGGACCTTCGACGAATGCATATAGTATTTTCACTACATTTCATGACTGTTCCCAGTATAAATTATATTCTTACTGTACCATTTAAGCCTAAGGGGCAGGGCTTGTTACGCGTGACAAAAAGTTACGTAGCGGCGCATGGGCACCTGGCCGTATGACCTGTGACACGTACCTAAAATGAGGCGGGGCCGGTAGGTCCCGCCGCGGCGTGACACTCTCTGTAGGCCCGCGTAGCGGGCCAAACGCTCTCAAAAGGATGGGGACAGGTTCGAAGAAGTTGTGCGAGAAAGCGAAATGGATTTGTACACCAGGAGAGACTGAGAAAATGGGCCCAGAAAGGGAGGAAATAAGGTAGAGGACCGCCGATTGTGCCCCGCCAGTGGGTTACGTTGAAAAACACTGCGAAACTTGGCTGGGCCGTCCACACGCGCCGCAGGCCCGGAAAAATGCCGTTTTTGGAGAAATCCCAAAATCCCTGTCACAAGAGACGAACCTCCCCGTTATGCTGTGACAAGGGGTCAAATAGCGGCGAGGCGGGGGTCTCCGTTACGCGTGACCGCCGCTTAGGCTTAAATGGTACAGTACACTGTACGCGTCTTGCGGGCGTCTTCCAGACGATTGCAAAAGCTGGGGCACGCTCTCGGAAGTTCCCGTCCAATGCCGAGGGTGGCCGAGAGCGAAGCGCCGGCGGCCAGTGAGCAAGGGCGGCGCGTCGAACGGCGTCGTTTGAGCTCGCTGCCTTGGTCCTTCCATCCTCCTCCATGTCGCCTTCCACTGCTTCTCCCTCGTTATTGACGACAGACTGGAGGCCATCCTTCTTTTTTTTTTCCAGTTGACCGTGTCACGTGGAGGCGCGAGACTCGAAGTCACTCGAGTAGTTAGCAGATAGTACATGCTGCTTTAAGCGTTGTTATCGTTAGAACTTAGCAGATAAGATGTCTGAGCGTATATAAAGCAGAGAGAAGGCAAATCATGATCCCCCAGCTGAGCTCGCATATACAGGTGCTGGATGGTCTGTCGTTTCCAAATTCCACTCACAGTGACGAGAACGCTGACTTGCCCTTCTCGAACTGTAGCCTGTATCCTCTTTGACACACGACAGCCTCACGTACAACACCCCCAGGCTTCCTCGACCACAACGAATTTCCCGCCATGCGTTTGACCACCGCGTTCGCTGCTCTCGTTGCCGTAGCATCCACTGCTGCCCTTGCCGCCCCACTCCGAGCTCCCCGATCGGGTGTTGATTCGCATGGGGACTCTCCATCTCTGACCCTTCGAGATGTTACCCGAGGGGAAATCATGTGCGTCTCGTACCATATTTCTGAGACTGGCTGACTGACTCCACACCGCACCTGGACCTCATCACCATCTGATCTAATAAGCTTGCCA
>RWJN01000687.1:0-12614 GCA_004332605.1 Steccherinum ochraceum
CACCATCCAACCACACAGACGTTTAGATGAAGCCGATCTGCAGGGACGGCCGTGTCAGCGAACCACGCCACCAGCCCTGTCTCCCAACAATCACGCTCACCTTGTTGGCAACGTCCAACGCATCGTGGTCTGGCGTCAAGCGCACGTACGCCTTTTTCTTCCCGTCAGGGCTGATCACACACAGCGCATCGGTATTGTTAGTACATCTACACTCTCCTTCGCAAGGCGTATTCGACTCACCGGATGAGGGTGTTCACCTTCAGAGCCTGGACATCGTACAACTTCTTCACCGCGTCCTTGATCTGACGCTTGTTCGACTTGATGTCGACGATGAACACGAGCGTGTTGTGCTCCTCAATCTTCTTCATCGCTGACTCCGTGTTCAGTGGCCTGTGCACACCCAAAACCCATCAGCATCAACATTCACTCCCTGAGCAAGAAAAGATGCACTCACGACACGATCGTCCTGAACTCGTCCATCCGTGGTGCATGGGGGATAGATTTACGGGGGTATTTGGGGTTGCGGGCGAGTCGGAGGGTCTTGGGGCGGTGGAAGGAGACGGTGTAGCGGGCCTTGCGCTGCCCTGCGCCGTTCGTGCCTACGAGAGCGGCCTTTTTGGCGGCCTTGGCCTTGGAGTCTTTCGAGGCGTCTGGATTGCAAGTAAAGTCAGTCCAAGTCCTTTCGAGGCTGCACTGAGGGCGTACTCTTGTTGGCGGACGCCTTGCCCTTGGTGGTCTTTGTTGAGGCCATTGCTGCGAGTCTGAGAGCAAAGCAGAAGTTAGATAACGTTCCGCACAGAACCACAGTAGAAGTTGATGCTGCATGCACAAAGGGCTCTGGAGCAACCAGCAACCGCAATTTCGAAAGTCCTCGCACGGCGAGAGGAACACCCAACAACCCTCCAAACCCATCCCAGCCATCCCACACCACCCTCCAAGCCCACACACACTCCATCCAAACACCCGCCCATCCATCCACCCTCTCCCCACCGCATCCACTCCCTCAACCACACTCCACAACCTCAATACGTGCTCCAGAGCCTTCCTTCGTGCGTAGAATCAGCATAGGGACGGCATGAGACTCACCTTGAGGGATACCGGCCTTCGTTGGTGGGGGGATGACAGACTTTACGGCGGCCAGGGGGGCGCGGGTATGCGGCAGTTGCCGAGGGCGTTTGTCACTTTGTTGTGGAGAGCGCTCGGAAGGAGGAGGGGGCCACGTGGCGATGGGTGTGTGGGCGCTCTGAACGCGATCATTCTGCTCACCACTTGGCACTTGCTTTGACTTTGGTCGTCTCGACGCGATTGAATACATGCAATCTACCACAGCTCGCGATTTGCTTGAACAGGAAGTTTTTGGTGCTCCCTTACGACGCTACTCCTACTGTAAGAAGCTCGACAAATCCATTCGAACAAAGATCATTCCGTAGAGTCTCGGAGATGATCAGTCTGGTTCGTCTCTCAACCTCTCTCGCTCTCGTCAGTACCTTATACTCACCAACCTGGTCTGTATTCAATCAGGTCTAGAGTTCTCGTCTCCGCCAAGACAGACTCACATCCCCCAAATCACGCTCTCGCCTCCGACTTTCTCTCGCGCGGCCACTACCAACAGCTGGTACGGCGTTGTTCGCCGCCCAGCCTGACCAGCTGTCTCGTACGCGTCCGCCCACATGATCACACAAAAACACCGTCCTGCACTACGCGAGTCCGACGAGTCGTACGCCATCACGGACTGTGTTGCATGTGCCCGGCTTGGATCCAGCTGGGTGCATGCGTAGACACAGGATGAGGGCTTTCTTGCCCGACTCGTTTGATGACGGGGAGAGGTTCGGGTTTGTCGAGCCCGGTGGAGGGTGTTGTAGGGCTATACGTTGAACGTATAAAAGGACGAACGGAGAGGCAGTTCGAGTCTCCTCATCAGCTCACACACGCTTCCCTCAGCTGCTCGATCCTCTCTCCTCTCCAACTCTCTCCTCCACTCTTACTCGATCCTCTTTCATCATGCGTTTCACCGCTGCTGCTCTCGTCGCTCTCAGCGCGGTCTCTGGTGCATTCGCGTGGACTGCCACCGCGACGTACTCCACCGCCTACGACGTAGGCAATGAGAGCCTAGTCGGCGTCGCTTGCTCGAACGGTGACAACGGTCTCATGGGCAAAGGCTTGTCCTCTCTCTCCTCTCCCTTGTCCCCTACCAACCGTCTAACACTCCCCTTCTACACAGGCTACACCACCTTCGACTCCCTCCCCGCCTTCCCCTACATCGGCGGCGCGCACGTCATCGAGGGCTGGAACTCCAAGAACTGCGGAGCCTGCTTCCAGCTCGGGTACAAGAACAAGACCATCATCTTCCAGGCCGTCGACTCGTCCCCGGGCAACGGCTTCAACCTCGCCAAGCGTGCGATGAACGATTTGACGAATGGCGAGGGTGTCACGGCTGGCAGTGTGCAGATCACGTATGAGCAGGTGGATGATAAGCTTTGCTATGACCCTTCTGACTGAGGTGAGTTCCTTTGGGTGGGGTTGGGTTGGTGCGTGGTGTGTGGATGCTGATAATGCTTCTTCTCTTTTGCGTAGGGACGGACGACTTTGGATGACGCGAGAGTCTTATGATGATCGTTTGGATTCACGGACTTTTCACGCAACGGACACTTTCTTCACGGACTTATAGTGTAGCGAAATCAAATAGCGCTAGCTTTGCACGATTTTAAGCAGAGGTGTGATAATATGATGCCGCACCAGATATTACTCCAATGACTACCCAGTCTTAGGGTGAAACGGACCTTCGCCGAGACACAACTTCCAGCCACGACTCATCACATACACCGTCTTCAAACCAGGACACTTTTGCTGTACCGTCTTCAAGGTCAATCCTGGGTACTGTGGACCGATATCCTGCACACCATGCATGATGTGGATGCCGGATATACTGATGATTCTCAAGTGCGATGAGAGGTCCCCGTTCATCAAAATTTCAATGACCTATATTCGCGTGAAGTCAAGATCACCGATTCCAACAGACGACGAAAACAGGTGAACGAACCTCCTTGGCAGCAACGTCCGAGAACCCACCTTCTGTCCAAACCCTCACATCGCAGTTCCTCAACTGCCGGAACGACTCCAGAACAGTCGCCACAAGCGCACCACTGCCAAGCTCCTTCAACCGCATCGTGACCGCCACCACGTTCTGCAGCCCACTCATCGCCTGCAGCTGGACCAACGCTTCCGCAGAGTCAGCGGGTTCGCAGACATCGATGGTCTTGAGAGAAGAGGTCTCTCGGAACGTCCGCAGTGCGAAGAGAGGTGCGGATACGTGTTCGAGGCGGGGGAGGGTGCCTTTTGGCAAACTCACGATGTCGTCTTGGCCGGGCTGCGTATTCCCGCGGCTCTGACTTGGACCAGATCCTGGCGGACGAGGGTTCAAGAATCTGACGAGGCCGGCGGACTGCGGTTTTCGCTGGAAATGGATAGTTTGGAGGGCTGGAAGTTTGGTGAACGCGTCGAGGTATCCTGGATACGAATGACTGTAAGGATGCATAGACAAGTACCACAAGTTCGGGAACTCTTTGGGTGCCGTGGAGTCCGGTGACGTTAAAGCAGCGAGGAATGTGCGAGATAGTCCCTCTTGTGGGATGGCGAGCTGCGTCAAACGGTTGTTGAGCAAGTATGTCCATGAGGAATGGGTACTTCTGAATGTTTGCTCGAGGGATGGGTTGTCGGGAAGCTGAATCCGTAGGGATTCCAGATTGAAAGAAGGTCGAGAGCTGGGAAAGCTGTTTGCGTCAACCATGCAATCGATGAGGAGCAGAGTCTTGAGCTCGGCAAGCGAGGTCAACTGGGAGAGTTGCGATCGTGAAGGTCGACATTTGTTCAGGGTCAAGGATGTCAAGTGGGTGAGAACGGGTATGATGGTGAAGAGCGCGTCGATGACGACCTCCGCATCACAAGTACCTGAGGATGCAGGAGGGTCGCGAGTATGGACCACGACGTCCACTTTGCGAACTGCGAAGGCAAAATCGGAGCTAGCGATGAAGGCTAAACGGTCCAGATCCCGGGATACTTTCTCAGTACGCTCGGTGTACCTCCTCCGTCCGTTTTGCAGTGAACAGTCGCATGATATCCTGATACTATGGAACAGGAGGGGTTGAGCCAACGGTCTGAAGGCTGACGTCGTGAGGGAGATGCTGCGGATGTACTCTCCAGTGCTGCTGGTGCAGTAGGAAAAGATGCGGTCCCACAGCTTGCTTGGCAGCCTATGAACCTGATACGCCGCATCTTCAGGTGGAATACTCATCTGAGTTGGGTAGCGAGTAGACAGTGAGTCCTCAAACTCCTTTGAGATGCTAATAAATCACCTCACCTTTCCAGATATTGAGGTCATTGGTCACGCAACTGGGAGGCGAAGACAGCTTCGATCTTGACTGGGAGAAGCGGCGGATCTTGATAGTTGATGCATAAGAGCACATTTGAGGTCACGGTGAGGAAATACACATCAAAGCGTGAGTGCAATCTCCTGCGGTATATGTGGATCGCAGCAGATGAGCGTTCTGCGGAGTTGATTGAGGACATCCGCCAGGTAGGAGCAGCGCTCAACGAGCGAAGACTGAAGTCTTGGAGACTGGAGTTGCATATTCCTTCAAGTCAGGTGCATGCTTCCTGAGCTCACGAACGGATAAACCACCAAGGTGATGCACGAATGCACACGGTGCTACTGAACGTTGATGTAGCTTGCGCCGCGGAGGTTGATGATGTTGCACAGCGTTCAATGTGAGCAGGGCGCCGCACGGCTGGTAAATGGCAGACCGGAAGCCAGGATCTTCAGGAGCCGACCATAGTTGAAACTCTGAGTGGTGATTCTATGGATTGCATCTGCAATATCAGACCCATGAGGATCAAATCTACACGTCAATAACATCCGATCGCTTGTCAATCATTGAACCACGGATGTTTCGCAAGCTGCCCAGCCGTCGGACGATCCTCCGGCATGTACGCAAACGTCTGCTGCCAGAACGACAGCAGCTTGCTCTGCTCCTCTGCGTCCATGTCGGCCAGCATGGATACCCAGAAGTGCAGATCCCTGCGCTCTTCACGAGGCGGAACATCGGTGAAGAAGTTCCCTAAAGCAACGAAGATGGTCAATTCAGGAGTCAGTCAATGAACGCGTGAAGATGCTCACCGTCCTCGTCAAACGCGTGGTGCATGTGCATTCCTCTACTGCGCAATTCTTTGGGAGGGAAGTCGCCCAGTTCACAAGCAAGCAAAAAGAGATGGTGCTCAGATTCTTTCGGTCTGAACAAGGGTCTACCGAAGAGATATTCGAATGCCTGTGAAAGATTGTTCAAGCGTTGTTTAAGCTAGCATGAACATAACTCACTAGACAACCCACGCTCCATATATCGATCGATGTGCTGAAGCTTGCTCCGAGGATAACCTCGGGCGCACGGAACGAGGGACTCTGGAAACATCCCCCGACGAGCTCGCGGGTCTTACTTTTCCAAAAAGCTGTAGAATTACAATCGTGGTATAACGATGAGTCCGCCAAAGAAAGATTCCAAGTCCTACTCACCAACTCCTAGGTCAGTCAGTACGACGTCGACTTCTTCGAGGTTGATCACTTCGTCCATGGAGAGAAAGAACGGCTGAGATTGAAGACAAGTAACGACAGGTATGTGGGTATCTCCCGTGAGATGCATGGTTCGCTTCAGCGGAGTTGGACTTGCACGCAACAATTCTGCAAAGAAAGAGGGATCCTTGGGTAGCTTCAACAGTATGTTCTGCGGCTTGATGTCTGGTGGAAAGTGCTGAGCAAAGAATAACAACACATGTAGTAGTATAACGTACCAGCATGAATGATCCCGCACTCGTTATGGAGGTAATCCAACGCGAGGAGTGTCTGCTTAATGATAGGTTTCACCAACCGCGCAGGCATCCAGTAATTGTAGAACATCGAAGCTAGCGTGCTGCTCGTTTGGCCTACAACATCCGAGACCAGACACGTGTGTGGGCCGTTGGGAGAGTGCACACTGAAGGTGTCTTTCAGATGAGTGAGATGGTTGTAGCCTGGATGCGACGGATTACACGTATCAGCGCATTTGTGGTATGCAACTTCAGAAAACTCTAGATCGTTTGTCTTATAGCCTGGGGAGTTGACGGTGTTTTATCAGCATCTCGCATAGCATGGTAACGCGTGGAACACCATACCAGTGAGGACTTTGACCGCAACATGAGTATCCGACCTAGAGCCAACGTCAGAAACAGCAAAGGAAGTGACGCGGCACAACTCGAACTCACCTGGTGTCCTCAGCGAGCCAAACAGTGGAATGAAGACCCCATCCTAACTTCCGAACGACCTTGTACCGATCGTTCAAAACATCCTGCAGTGAAATCGGGCAATATCCATTCATCCCATATCCTCCGGGAGGCTCTTCAATGGGATCTCTAGTACCCTCCACCTTGTCGGACTTCGACGCGTTCGACACGCTGTCGGAATTGTGCCAACGTCGGAAGACGGCAGGCAGCCGTGTTGGTCTAGAATGACGATAACCGGATGCGAGGCCCAGTCGAGCACGAGCTGAACGTAGCGTAGCCCATGCTGCACTCATCACCGACTCCGACGACGTTGGTTGAACCGACGGTCTCGAGTCCGACGTGGCAACTCGCAAGCGGCGCCGCGACTCGAGGCGCGCAGAGCCACCTCACACAGAAGGAAGCACAGCTGTGGCGCGCGATAGCGTGTGGGCTACGCTAGAGAGGAGAATCAAGGATGCTAGAGCAAATTGGCGTACAGAGCGCTGCAAAGGAGCAGCGATGGAATTGCGATCAGTTTCGGCTGGCACTTTATACCACGTCCTGTACGACGCGTCAACAGCACCAAACAGACGCGTCGCGCGACTACGTACGTTAACGGTCGTCTCGACCGAGGCGAATCAGAGTCAGGATGGGAGGAAGGAGTTTGCGGGCAAGGAGACTCGAAAGTGATTGTGTCCGCATTGGGAGACAGGCTCAGAGATCCGATTCTGTGCATGCCGAATCGCAGTGAGTCATCCAAATCGAGTGGGTGGATGGTTAGCTTTTGGTACCGGAATCAGTGAGGACGGAGAGAGAGAGGAAGGGTGAAGAAGAAAGGGAAAGGGGCAAACGGCTCGCAAGTAACTGCTCCAACCACGTAACTCCTGTGAGAAAATCCACACAATGACAAACTGTGTGGGGAGGTGTACACGGTAAGCATTGACAGACAAAGAACCTACACTACACACTAGATTAAATACTATCATAAATACCCCCACAATGACCCTACACAAGCACAACAATCCTCCGAGTCGTCACTCCTCCGAATCCGAATCCGAAGACACATGCCGGATGTACAACGGCATCTGGTTGCCTAGGTGCGGTTCGGACTTGATCCAGGGACGCGTGACGACGCTGGATACCGTACGCACGTTGTCAGTAAAGCGGAGGGGGTGGAAGATGGGATACGGGATGGTGGGTAGAGGCGAAACAACGCACTTGACTTTCTTCTCCACCACCAACGCCGGGTCGATCGAGAACTCGATGTCGCGTACGAGGACGTACAAGAAGATCTTGATCCTACAAAACCACCACAAACACAAACACAAACACAAACACAAACCCAGAATTGCATCAGCCTCCAAACCACACCCAACAACCAACCAGACAAAGGGAAGGACGTACTCATTCACAGCAAACCGCCACCCAATACACGCCCGATTCCCATTCACCGGGTTCCCATTCAAGAACGTCAGCATGTTGCCCCACAGCCCTTGCACCCTCGCGCCTCTCTTCTCCCTCAACCCCCTACGCCCACTCCCACTCCCACCCGCACTCCCCTTCCCTTCGTCGTTCCCATCGACCTCACCGACGTCATCGTCCAACCACCTCTCCGGCCTGAACACCCGCCCATCCTCGCCCCACTCCTCCGTACTCTGGTTCAGCGTCGAGATCGGGATCGAGATGATATCGCCTTTGTTCACTCTTATCGACCCCGGTCCAGCAACAGACTCGGAAGAAGAAGAAGAGGAGGAAGAGAGCGGAATAACATCATCATGCGCCGCGACGCGCATCGTGCTCGTCACCGGCGCGTGCAACCGCAGCGCTTCGCGCACGACGGCGTCCAAATACGGGTGGGTCAAGATCTCGGAGAGGTCGTCTACAGCACAGAGCGGGGTGTGGTGCGATTCGGATGAGTGAAAAGAGGGCGCGCGGACGCCTTGGAGCGATGCGCGCAGTTTGTTTTGGACGGCTGGAGCGGACGCGAGTGCGTAGAGCGACCATGTGAGCGCGGAGGCGGTCGTTTCGTGTCCTGTGGTGCTGTCTGTCAGCCGGGAGACGAGAAGACGAAGCCAGGGGTAGGGTATGGTACGACGCGAACGCGAACGCACCTGCAGCGATGAACGTCGAGATCTGGCACAGCGTCTCGTTCGTGCTCATCCGCTGAGCCGGGTCCTCCGACATATTCGAGCGAACTACCGTACCGTACAACACCATCCTCATCAGTCCAACCCCAACAACAAACTAAAGAAAAGCGAAAGCAGTGCTTACTAAGAACACTCAACAAATCCCTCCCATCATTCGCATTCTCCATCACCACACTGCCAGCAGCAGCCGCCTTCTCCGCGAGGACCTCCGCCCGTTTCTGCTCAATCAACTCCAGCCCAATCCGATGCATCGTCGCATGCGCCTCCCTCAGTTCCGTTGGCTGGCTCTGCTACGACAGGTGAGTGAGCAATTCCGAAGGCGATTACGAAGAGAAGAGAGGAGAGGAGAAGAGAAGGAGAGGGAAGCAGGGGAGACGCACGAATTTCCGCAGGACGGGGAACCAGACTTGGAGGATGGTGATCACGCGGAACTTGCGCGCGGTGGAGAAGATGACGCCGAACGCGTGTGCGAGCTCGCTCTCTTTCCCGCCGGAGAGGGAGTCGAATGTGTATCCGAAACCTGCGGAGGCACAGTCAGAGTCAGCAGCGTACGGTGTAAATTCAGACTGGTGCTCTCGCTTCGCGCACCTGCTTCGCCGATGACATCCAACGTCGCGCGGGCAAACCACGCCAGGACATCAACCCTCGGCCCAGGAGCTTTCACAGACGAACTCGTCAAGACACTAACATCCTTCTCCACATCCTTTTGACGAGCACCACCCGTCTTCCGTATCCGCGCCCCATCCTGCGCAGAAACAGTGGGCGGTATTTTCGACGACACGAACGAGGAGAATGGGTTGGGCAGGAACGACGACGAGTGTCCGCCCGTGGCGTGGTAGACAGATGGGGGCGACGACCCGGTTGTCTTCGTAGGAGTGAGAGGGTCTGGTGGGGTGGTCACGGGGGTACCGCTATCCGAGGACGAGATCAGGTTGAGCCATATGGATCGCAACTGGGATGTCAGTTAGTGGGTGTATGCGGTGCGATGTGCGTGGTCGGTGAAGCTTACCTCGGCGGCCTTTTGCCAAAATACGGGCGACAACGTCCGGATATGTGCAGCCGTGAATGCAGGGGTCTGTGAGAAGATAGATCGTCAGCACAGCACAGACAACAGATCGTCAGAATCCGAAGGTCGCAACCAAGATGCGCGTCGCGAGCAAAGCACGTAGCCATACGAGACCAGCGCCGAACGACACATTGGCAGTGGCAGACGCGGCCGTGACATGGGCGCGACGCGTCGCGACGTCGTGTCACGTGGACGCGCATCATTGGATTTTCCGCCCCGATCCCCAGCCGGGCACTCGATGAGCGCATGCAATCGCCGTCGGAGATGTTTACGACGGCAGGCGAACATGTTGCAGTCGAAGTGGGAGACGTGCAAGGCTCGATCCAGGACGGAGTAGCAACGAATGTGGGATCCCGATCGGCATAGACACTCACCAAGACTTTACGCTGAGCGATGCAGAGAAGAACGGACGCATGCAACGAGCTACGATCAGCAATGTGGCACGAACGGACATGGCAACGCGTACACACCTGTCTGCGATGATCCTCCCCCTCAACCACAAGAATGCCCTCATGCCCCCCAATCATGCTGGACAACCCGTCGCGGACAAAATCGGGCTTGGGGAAGTCGTAGGCGCGGCCGAGGACGTAGCTCGCCGCGACGGGGTCGGTGGTCATGAGTCTGCATCCGTTGAGGAAGCCTCTGTAGACGAAGGTGGAGCCGTAGAGGTCGGACCAGCGCTGGACGAGGCCGTTGTTCTCTTGGTCGTGCATCTCGCGGAGGTTGCCGAGGAAGATGGAGGGGGAGGGAGGCCCTGGGAGGGTGCGGAGGGGCGAGAGACGTTGGCGGATGAGGAGGCGCAGGAAGGTGTGTGCGACATAGATGATGACGATGATGGGGAGAAGGAGGAGGAGGGCGAGACTTGAGGTGAAGACTGTGAACATGATGATGGCCAATCTGCGCACGGCGCTGGGTATCTGGAGAGGAGGGGTGAGTGTGAAAGCTTGAGTAGGACAAATGGGAAAGTACCAGAAAGATGTAATGCAGGCGGAACGTGTGAGAGGGCGACGACTGGGCGTCGAGGGGGAAGACAGGAGGAGAGAGGGAGATGAAGAGACGAAAGGTAGAAATAAGAGAGGACGGAATGATTGGGCGCGAGGATCAGAAGGAGGACATGACAAGCAGTCGGACGTGATTGCGATGGCCGGGCCAGTGAAAGACCTTGTCCATCCCACTCTCTCTTGTCCCGCTCCCCCGCCTGGTTCGTGGACAGACCGCACTGGGAGATTCCTGCCCCTCCCCTCTCTGACCCCAGCGCCTACGTCGGCCATGTCGGTCTCTCCACCCAATCACAGGCTCACAGCCCGCCCTCCCGGCTTTCTCGGAGCGTCCCCGCGATCGCCGACATCCCAGATCCAAATCTGCGCATCCTCCTCAGTCCCGCTCCCATCCTCCGTCCTTCTCATCCTCATTCGCACCGGGCGGTGTCGTCGGTATCCTGGTTACTCCCCTTCCCTACCGTCGTCCTCCCCCGACGTTGCCACGATTCCCCCACACTTCATGATCGCGACGTTGCGCCTTGCTTTTCCAACATCCTCTCATGAGCTGCTGTCACAATGAACATTGAGTCTCGTGAACGTTTTTCCCCACTTCTCTCTCTCGTGCGCACACGGTTCCTGGACAAGGCACCATCTCGTCTGTTTTCCCCATTCGCTTTCATCACTCGGTCTGCTCGGCCGTTATCCTTCCCTTTGGCAAGTCCTTTTCCTACGAACCATCGGTCGCTGCACACTCTTCCCGGCATAGCTATTCATGGACCTCCCTAAGACTCTTTTGCCATCCGATCGACGCTTCATCACATGTCTTCTCTCCACTATTGTTGATATCGATCTATTCTCGGTATCGATATACATACGCGAGTATGAGGCAAATCCGAATACTGGCGCATTGAATCACTGGATGATGTTGGTCGTGTGGCGTATGACGACACCGGACGAGTTGACATGTAGACAGATGATTTGTTGAGAAGATACCGGTGAAATGCGCTGGCTTCACTGTGCTCCCTCATCTCAGCTCCATCTCTCGTGGTCAGAAGCACTAGACCCTGCCCGATGCGTCTTGACGAGCAGAGTAATGACTTTTCGATGTTCAAAGTTCAAACTTTTCGAAATTCATGAGCCAAGAAAATGCCCCAGTCGAAGCAAGTGCACTCCGGACGAGTCGATACTTCCTTAAGGACATACGACTTCCTTAAGGGCATACGACCTCCTCATGGAAGGCATTGTAAAGCAACAGAAGCTGCAGACTCAGGACTGAGACCTACTGAGACTGTCCGAGACTGACAGTCTTAGCAGACGGCGCTCGACTCACGTGCCCTTCGGCTATGACGCGACGCGTTTGTCTGGTGTTGTTGACGCGTCTTCGTATCATTGCACCCCAATGGCGGGCAGAATGCTCGCTGCTTTCTTCAGCTCGTCTATACGGGTGCCGCAACCTTTTATGATACTGGACTCGTTCTCTCAATTCAAGCTGACATTTCAGAACCCCAAGATCTCTGTTTGAGGATGCTGACATGGGGCATGGCCCACGGGCAAGTTCAGAACCTGCTTCCGCCCCGTCAGCCTCCCTTCCCCAAATCGCATATAACGCGCCCCCATCGCACCCAGCCTCCCCACCAAACATTCTTCTGCACTCCCACAACCCACATCTAGCTTTAAGCTTTCCACACCCACCCTACCCACCCACGCATCCCTCTCAAACAAAATGTACTCCCCCCAACCCATCCTCTTCACCCCGCTCGACCAACAACCCGGGCTGATCTCGCTGGCCGAGGCTCAGCGCCGCGGCAACATCATCTACCGTCCCCTCCGTCTCCTCCATCCTTTCTTCCCATCCTCCCAAAATCAAACCCCTTCTCAAACCCAAAACAAACCTGAAAATCAAAACGAAAAGAAGCGCACCCACCGCCTCTCCGTAAAACTCATCCCCGTCGGACTGGCCGCCAAGCGCAACGACATTCGGTTCCGCGGGGTCGGCGTCCAAGCGCAAGTGACTCCCGAGGCTCGGTCGGGACGGGCGTTCTCATATACGTATGTTGTGGCGGATGTCCGGAGGGGGGTTGTTGGTGCTGTGTGATTTGTGTGTGGGGAGAGAGGAGAGAGAGAGTTGAGGTGGTG
>RWJN01000688.1:0-12515 GCA_004332605.1 Steccherinum ochraceum
GCGCCGCCCGCCAGGGCGCCGTAAATCTCGCGACATAAGTTGATGGAATCCAGCTCGCACTGCCTCGCAGGGGTTGATGGTGTGGCTCATGCGAAGAGCCGTTGATGGGCGCCGACATCGACCCCCAAAGATCATGATGGCCCCAAAGATCATGATGGGACTCATACTGTAAACGGAAGATAACTCATCAGGTCCATCACCTCGGCTCGCTCAAGCGATACTAGAGTGTATGGGCAACTTGAATTTTTGGCCCATCGTTCTGCACGCAGCAAGGGCGAAAGAACTCAAGCATCGGCGTCTACAGCTGAAAGTGGTATATAAGAGTGAAGAAAACATTTATGGGCCGCCAGCTGAGCTCTCATACCCACAGGTGCCGGACGGTCAGTTCACATTCGCACTACCCTTGCTACTGCAACAAAATACTGACCTCGCCATTGTGTTCTGCAGCCTGTATCCTTTTCCACACGACCTCTTTTTCACAACCACAACACTTCCCACCATGCGTTTCACCTCCGCGTTCGCTGCTACTCTTGTCACCGTGACGTTCACGGCTACCTTCGCGGCCCCAGTTTTCCACTCCGAGCAAAGCGTCTACGCGCGCTGCGACGAGTCCTCTCGTACCCTTCAAGTTCTGGATCCCATCGAGACCCTGTGCGTCTCGCAATACTGTTTCTGAGCTGAGCGAGATTGACTGACGCCGCATACCGTGCAGGAACGAGCTCAAGAAGCGGACCGGAGGAGAATCGGCAGGGGCTGCTGGTTCTGCTGATAGTAAGAGGATCGCGGCGGCTGAACGCAAGCGCATTAGTCGAGCCAAGGCGAAGGCCGCGATGGCTACCAACACCGACGAGATCTCCGATGAAGAGAAGAAGGCGAAGGCGCAAGAGGCGAAGGCGACTGCCGAAGCAAGGTTTGCGAGGAATAGGGAGATGGAGCATGCGCATGACCGTGCGAGGAGGCAAAAGAATAAGGACGCGTTGGCCGTCAAACCCGAAGAGATTGAGGATCCTGAAGAGCAGAAGAAGGCGAAGGCGGCAAAGGAAGCTGCACAGCAGAGGAAAGATCAGCTGGCTAAGGCCAGGCGTAAGTGGCATGTAAAAGACAGGGACGCTAGAGCGGCAGCGAACGCGGGCTCGGATGACCAGCATTCCACCGCGCCTGGTGCTGCTGCCCCGCTGCACTATGATCCTGACGCCGGCACGATAGATCCAGCACTCCTAAGGCTATCGAGAAAGCGAGAATGGAAGTCAGGGTCGGGATGGAAGTTGGAGCGTCGTAATGTACTTGTTTGATGAGCTGTAGACCTTTCGATGGAGGCTTCGAATAGTATCCGTTGGATGGAAGGCATGCATGCGTCAGACGATCTGATAGTTAAACCCTCGGCATGGGATATCCTACTCCTAGTGGTTGAGGCTCGTGTGGGTGGCGAAAAGAACGAGACAATCAGAGTCGCGTCCCCGCCCAGTCCCGAGCCTGTCTTCTCCTCAGGACATTCGGTCATGTCAATCATGCCAAAGGTGAACGTCGAGGCGGCGAGCTGGAGCTGCCTCCTACACCACTCCTATTTTCCTGGTGCTCTAGTATGTACACCGATTTCATATTATCATTTTACTGTATCGCGTTTGTGCCGCGCCGCGCGCGTTTACCTCACGCTGGCACTCGGACGAGCGAGAATGAGAAGAAGTCTAGAATCTAATACCTACCTACATTGCACATCATAGTATTGTGTACCGTATCATGATCACCGTCCAAGCATGGACTGTATGCACCTCCTGCAGCATCCTTCACTCCCAAATCTCTCGCTCCACCCTCGGCCGCGGAGTGCTAGGTGCAGCAATATAAGAGCGAGCTGTAAAAGATGCAAAAAGCTGCATTGCATGGATCGTGTTCCGCGATTGGCGTGAGATGGCACTCCGCCGCGTGACAACGCGGTAATGCAGAATGGTCCGAACAGCCTATGAGGGCTCCATGGGTTCCAGGTGCGCAAGGAGGTCTTCCAGAACGCTGTCCACGGCAGAGTTCGTGCCAGATACGTAGCCGCCTTTCTCATACAGCCGTCTGGCAATCATCGTCGCGTCATCGTACATCTCCCTGTGCATCAATCCGCGGATGACGGACGAGTACGTCTCGGGAACGGGGCGGATGAACTGTGGTTTCTGCGCTGACACTTTCGACATGATCTTGGTCTCGGTGGACGCTTCCATCTCGGTCAAGAGCCTGTCGACTTTCCCCACGTCGCCCGCCCGTGCAAAGCCAGTGGCGACGCGCGTGAACGTCTCCGTACTGGGAGGAATTCCTAGACGGAACATGTCCTCGAAGACGGCAGTGACCCTGTCGACGAGTTTGCGGGAGACATACGATTCGAGAAACACGTTGAAATGCGCGCTGTCGAATTGATTGGGTGCGGGGACGGGCTGGGTGTAAGCGAGCTGGCGACCGGTGTCTTCGGATAGCGTGTTGAGATCGTGTGCCGCAACGATGGGGTTCTCGAGGCGCTGTCCGTTCTTGGTGACACCGTCCGGATTGCGAGCGATCTGGATTTGGGCGAGCAGCTCTTTGTACAGCTCGTCTACCTCTCCGACGGAGACCAAATCTTGCACCACTATCCGCCAAATGATAGCGGTGTGGTGTGACGAAGACCAGACTGCCTCTCGTACTGGGTAACGAGCGCCGACGATTTCCTCCATCGTTGCCCAGTCTTCACGGCCCTGAGCCACAATGTGTGGCCGCTTGAAGAGCTGGATCAAAAACCTGGTGGCACGAATGGGTATCCCGACAGCATGGAAGTGGAATGCGAATGCGAGGAGGACCTCGCGCTTGTTGCCTCTAGCTGCGTGGTAAAGCATTTCAGCGAGGGCCCACTGCGCGATGCCCTGAGTCCGCTTGGAAGATCGGTAAGCACGATTTCGAAGGGCAACGAGGCCCCGTATGCGTCCCGTGTCCCTGTATGAGTCCAGAAACTTGGCCAGCAGTGCCGTTGGAACGGACTCCCCTTTTGCGAACGAGTACTTGAAGTACCGCAAAAGGACGGGAAGCGGTGCACCTTCCGGCGGTGCTTCGGGAAGTTCGGGTGCATCTTGGTCCTCCCAGAGCATGAAGTTGATGTTTTGTTTGGTCTTCTTGCCGACTTTGATCAGGCCAACCGCCTGCGATAACATGTCTTCTTCCTTCGCAAGCTGAAGGTATTTAAGCAAATACATTCGAGTGAAGTGTTTGATCCTAACGCGACTAGCGATGGCGTGTTCCATGACAGCCATCGCGGCATCCAGTCGGCCTGCCATGCAATGGACTCTGACAGCGGTGAGGAGAGTGTCTCCATAGCGGCGGCCGAATCCTTCGCTCTCCTGCACCCGGTTCGTCTTCAAATAGTGGACATCGGCCTCCTCCAATCTCTTCAGAAAGTTCAAGCTCACTGACGGAGGAGCATACCGGACAATGAAAGCCACAGTCCGCATCGCGACGGCTTCAGTGTAGCCCTTGGCTGCGCTGATAAGTGCGAACTGCACGGCGAGACGGATGTCAGGGACGGGAGAGCTTGAAAGTACGTCGTGTAGGATGTTGCCGAAGGAGTGCTCGACTTTGGCCGCAGGGTGACAGGCAGGGGGTATCAAGGAGTACCAGCGTACGAAGTCTTCCACCCTTTGCTCGCTGGTGACGTCCACGCGGTGATCTGTGGTGAGGAGAGCACTGCGAGCGACTTCTTCGTAGATGAAGTCCGGCTCGATTTCCACCCCAATGTTGACCAAGTCGGCGAGTACCCGGGCGGCGTCATGGTAGTTGCCCTCTCGGACGAGCTGAGCCAGGATATGGCACGGTGACCGTGCCGCAGCAACTTCTGGATAGGCAACTCCAGAAACACCGTACTCTGTAAGATTATCTTCGAAAAGACTCAGGTTAAGACCGGAGTGTGGATATGGTTGTTTGCGAATAGCGATCATGGATGGTGTTTCCTCGCTGCCGGAGGGCGTGCTGAAGTAGTGTTTCGTGTCGATCGAAGAGAGCGTCGTAGCGGGGCGTGCAATCCATCCAAAAGTATCCCAGCGTAAACGTAGACGGCTGAGAGACCATGGCGAGTGATGGAGAAGCCATGCTGCCATATACCCAGGAGGCCAGCGAGGCCTTAAAACGCTTAAAGTTGCTATCAGCAACGTCGTTCAAAATCTCATGGAAAAATCACGCACTTTTATTATCCCTCCTAGGTCCCCAACTCTCCTCCTTGTGCTACGTGCGGCGCATACGGCGTTTCGAGAGTGAGGAGGGGAAAGGAAGAATATAAGATGAATCAAGGTGCGAAGTTGGCGGGACGAGTCGCGGCGTTTGACGTGATTATCTTCATATTATCATATTATGAAGGGGTAGTAATCTACTTACATCTGAAAGCTATGCTATTTTTCCCGCTACCTTGGGTAGTGGGTCTCTGTGGAGTACTAAACTAAAAAACCGACTTTGGTGGCAAACTCGCGATTGCGCCATCGTTCTCCCACGGCCACTTGTTGTGCCGAAATTGCGTCAAATAAATAACCCGCGCGATGGCTTTTCACTCGTTCACTTCCACGCAACCTTACAATCCCGTGCGTGCGGCGTTGAGGGAGCTGCCACGAAGTGGCGGCGACCGATGCGCCGCACGCGCGTATGTCTAACCAACGGACTTGCTCACCTCACTGACTATTGATTTTGCGTTTTGAGGTAGCGGGTGCTGCCGCTTGCCGGCGCTACCATTATTATTCGTGTATTCTGATTTTGACACTATATGTCCTTCAAAAAGGCTGCGAGGTTTGACCATTGACCTTCGACCTCGACGTCTTGACCTCACTGGTTTTCCCTCAAACTTCCCCTCTCGATATCCTCGATATCCTTACCTTTGTTATCGACCGTCTTCCGCTTTCGTGAGGTTTTGATACAACTTCATGCCAGCGTGTCAATTTCCTTCCATCAGCGAACATTTCGGGAAATCCATGCGCTCACGCTTTGCTGGTGCCTCAAAAGCACCCAAGTCGCCAATTCGTGCTTCTGAATCACTAAACCCGTCGGGCTTCTTCATACTGAACACCTCCTTCATGACTTGACCTTCTCTCTTACGCCCTGTAATGCTTCGATGCCTTCTACGGCAACGCTGATACGACAACTGCTCGACATCTTACGATATTTTTATCGAATAGCCGCCTCAAAACTTGCCTACCGGCGCATACTCCATGTCTGGACCACCTTCAAAGGCCGCTTGCTTTTCTGGAGACGAAATGACGAGGGGCAGAGGCCAGGAAGAAGAGGTGGATGGGATGAATGGGAACCCGAGAAAGCGGTCAACACCATGGCGATACCCCCAGAAGAAGGGACATTTGCTGCTAGCCGGATGCCTCGTACTTTAGCCAGTCGCGATTTCAGTCCAAGGCCAGGCAGTATGCATCGCGTCGGTTCGGAAATACTGGAGCCACCCAGTCGACCGTTATCTGTCGCAGAATCCACACGTCCTCCATCGCTCGCCCATTCGCAAGTCGTACCAAGCTCGTACCCTGGTCCACCCAACTCGTATGCTCATCCGCCACCTGGAGGCTTCCTCATGCCAAATCATTATGGCACGCCCAATGCCTCGCGATCGTCACACGATGTTGGCTCGCATCATATTGACTTCGGGTCTGATGGACATCGTGGTCGTACACCCTTGTCCCCAGTGATTTCTGAGGCACCCCCTCGGAGTCGTAGGAGGTCTCGAAGCTCCCACGTCTCGACTGGAATCGCAAGACGACCTCGCTCGAAATCCCGGGCCTCATCACTGCGATCTCGTCGCAGATTCTCAAGAGTATCTGTGCCTAATTCGGTTGGCCTTGCTGTACCGGACACGGAGGATTCTCCGGCGCAGAGAGGACATTCGCCTCTTCCAGCCGAATCGACGGAGTTTGAGATTGATGTCCCATCCACATCTGCGAGCACAACTGCCCAACCTGCTACCTTACCGGAACTGGTACCTACACACTATATCAATCGTTACGATCGAGGAATCAAAATGTGCGTTGTCTCGTCGAATTACCTCCCTATCCCACTCACATGAACGTATACAGACCAAAACAAGCCCCAGGCTATAGCTGTATCATCGAACCCAGAACGTTGCGATTCCCTAGGTGCGTGTTATCGACTCGCAAGCAACGGCTCTCTAATGAATATGTTCAAACAGGTCTGGTATTCCTGAGGGATGGATCGCATGTTCACATCCGGAGGGAGCGCTCTACTTCTACCATGCTGAAGGGGTGAGCCCTGAGATTCTTGGCCTTCGAGTTTGCAATAACCTCATGTGTTAATGTAGAGAGTATATACTGAAGCTAACATCACCAAATCCGACGTTCTTTCTCAAGTCAATGGATGTGTCATGCGGCTCCGATCTATCCTACAGTCCACGGCTGACACGTTTAGGCTTCCTGTAGATGCATCTCTAGTCCTAGATCCTCCCCCGTCTTGGGATCCAGAAGGTGTCTGGTCGTACTATTATGCTGATCATATCAATCGGACGTTGTTTTGGCTCGAGGAATATGAATTCGATGTGGGCGAGCTTGACGGTGTCCCCAACTTCTCGCAGCTTCGTATGTTCCAATTATATCCGGAGCTAAAAACTTTACTGACATGACACAGAACATGAGATTGAGGCAAAATACTGGTGACCACAATCTGTGAGTTGCCACTCTCACCCTCGAACATTCTTTCGCGTTGTTTAACCTTTGTTATAAGTGATCCACGTTGCCAGTGCCACTTACCAAACGAATAATCAGGACACATGTTGAATACTTCCCGCATGCACAGCATACGACCCAAGGTCACGCAGATGAGATCATGGGCATTCTCTCGTTTGCTATGGTTGGTGTGTGCTGCACTGCTTGTATTGGCGAACCCTGCGACTAACCGACATGCTTGTAGACCAGCAGACATCTCCTTCATCCACTGTTCTCTTTTCGGTCGACGATCTGCAGAAGATGTTCTCCTGTGCCAAAAGTGCTAAAAGTGAGCGTACTCGTATGGATCTTTTGTTGCCGCTACTGATGCGATAAATGTCCCTAGAACGGACTCCAAGTGACCATGCAACGGCAGTCATTGGTGAGTAGCACTGTATCTCATATGTGACTACAATGCTTACGCTCCGTCCTGTCTTCCAGCACGCCTGCATACTATGTTTGGTATGGCTCATTTCTCTGAGCTGGGTCTAATGCGGCTCACAGTAATCTTCAGCGCACCCTCGCTTCTTAAATTACCATGGTGAAGTCGGGGCTCGTTTGGAACGAGATCAAAGTGTCCACGGCACAGGCAAATACCCACGGTCCACGTTGATCAGAGTACTTGCACCGGCCTTGTTCAATGCACCATACGTTCATTTGCATGCGCTCGAGAGAATTTGGGTCGACCGGACAATGTGCCATCTTCCATGGGGTCTCTTCATCGAGAAGCTCAAGTCAGAGTGGCAAGAGTTCACCCTTTTCGTAAGTGCGCTCATACGAAATCGCTGAGACATTTGTGGCTTATCGGTTTTAGGCTACAGTACTGCTAAACGCGAACGTTGCGTTCCTCGCTATCCCAAGTGTAGATTCCGGCCTCGATACACGGTCGCCTCCTCAAATCATCAGCTATGTCTCCATTGTATGTGGTATCGGATGTATTATCATCGGTTTGCTCCTTGTTCGACAATACCGGGTCAAACCTCGAGACACTGTAGAAGAAGCTGTGCGTTTTCTCTTTGGCCATAGGACCGAAAGGATCATTGCTCATCTACTTTCCAGACAAAGTTTCTCTTCGCTAGGACTCACCCTACTCGTGGTGTAGAGACACTCGCTATTCTGTACAGTTTGCCGTATGCCCTACTTATGTGGAGGTGAGCATCGCCATTCCAAAATATGTATTGATTTCGTTCAAAGTTTTTTCTTCTTTCAGTATGCTTGCATTCCTCGCTGCTTTCTCATACGAATGCTTCGTCGCTAAAGATCATGCGGCTGTATGGTCTGCAGGCGCAGCATGGATCGTCGTCGGCCTTCTGATCGCCTGGTGCATTTACTCTGCCTGGGAGAGCCAAGACGAAGCATGGTACCGCAAGGCCGCCGCGGCTTATGGCGAGAAGGTTGCCTCATTGCAGGAATCTTTGGGTACTGTCATACACTCCCACTTCTCTTGCCTTTTTCCTGTGTCGCTGTCGGCTCAGCCTCATGAGTCCGCTGCCTGATCGGGTGCGGTGTACGGTGTTACTTAGCTTCATCTATGTAGGCTCAAGTCCCGTCTGACTACCTTCCCCCTCTTGTAGACTAGCGCATGGACGTGGGCTGTGCGTCCTTCCGTATAATACATTTAACACTTATTGCCACAGCGGGCTCCTTCGTTTCGCTCACCCTTTGGAAGAATTTTTGCTCTTCCTTGTTCCGAACTTAACGCTCTCAAAGCTGATGAGTATGTCGGCCCGATTTCCGATATTATTGCCTTCGGGCAGTGCGCAGCACCACAAGGACGTCCAAGTACGACTTTCGGGGATGTCGCGGGATGTCGCATTCCTTCGTAGACTCAATAGAATTGACCCACGGTGGGTAAGGCTGTGCGTACGTGGTCGCGCGCGCTTACCTTTTATGAAACCACGTCGAACAGCAGGTAACCAGGTGCCCTTGTGAAAGTCCCCGGTTTCTACTTGATCTTTTGTTCTCCATTCTTCACTCTGGCTTTCTCTTGGTCTCTTAGGTCTAGGTGCAACGTTTCGGAAAGCGGATAAGTAACAAATCATGTCGCAGACTCTGCAGGTCGGATTCAAGCGCGTCATTCGGCGCTTATGGGGACTGTGGCAACAGCTGCTGAAGTTTTCTGCTACCAAACCCACTGCTTGCATTCGGTTCCTCTTATTCGTCGCGAACTTGGTCAAAAGGCACTTTCCACTCCATATTGTCTCTAAATACAAAAATGCAGAAGGCCCACGGGAAATTGGAGCAGAAATCAAGTACAACGTCGAATGCGAACCTGACGCCGCACGCCGTCACCATGCGACTGTTGGACTGCAAAACCAATCCGGAGATATACCCCTTCCGACGACAACGATGATGTGCAGCATTTTACCTCAGTTTTATGCCAGAGGAACGGAACCTGGGCTCTCCGGAGAGGACCACATTGTAGACGTCCCAAATCAATCCGCTTCAACTGCTATGCATTTCGGCGCGGCTCAGGACACCGCAATTTCAGGGGTCGGTGCAGGCCAGCCCAGCGGTGGTTCATCCACGGTACAAGAAGCAGACGGTTCTCACAGGTCGTTATCACCATACGTGTCAGACGATGCTATGGCGGAGAATCGTTCGTCTTCATCGGTGGCGAAGCCTCAGTCTGGTGCTGAGTCCTTGGCTATGTCGACTAATGCTGCAGCACTGGTGTTGCTCCCGACACATACCGTCGAACGGTACGAACGGAATATTGTGATGTAAGTTCATGTGAAACCTGTACTGCGGGCGACTTCTTGATGACATCGTATCTTAGACCTAAGAAGCGCGATGACTACCGATGCGTTATCCCAGGGAAAACCCTGAATTACCCTCGGTGTGTAGCTGAGATTCTGAGATTCCTTGCGCGCTGACATCTTGTGCTCAGCTCCGATGTCCCCGAAGGTTGGATCGCATGTCAACACCCTGAAGGTGCACTGTACTTCACGGATAAACACAGGGTACGTCTCCATGTATAGGCTCTGTCCTTCGTACAGGACTGAGGGGCCTGCACGTAGAGGATCTACACGGACGCGTATCTTTGCGACACCAGAATACATGCTCAAGTGGAAAGCTGTATTGAGCTGCTGCAAGCAAAACTCGTGGAAGACGTGTTCACACCGCCTTCATCTGTCGACCTTGTGATAGAACCACCAGCTGCGGACAGCGATCCCTTGACTTGGTACTACTACTTTGCAAACCATAACAGCCGCGCCTTGTTCTGGCTAGAGGACTATGAATTGTCCACAGCGGACGAGTTATCCGGGGAACCAAGTCTATCTCAACTGAGTACGGGGCTATTGATCCAGTCCATTGGCCGCTGGCTGATGTGCCGCGTTACATAGGTCACGAGCTCGAATATCTCTATTGGTATGATGGTTTCGGTATGTTTCTACATCTAGTTGCTGGTCTATCACTGAGATTGAGCTCATCTGCAGCTCTACGTCGGCCTCGTCGCTGATTCAACATAGGCAGCATGTAGGATACTACCCGCATCTCCAAGACATGCTTCCTTCAGTGTATGACAATCTCACCAGCATCATACTCCATGCACTAACAGGTCAGACGGATTATACTCCACTCAGTCTCACCATGGACTGAATGTTTGTCCGCAGATCAGTTGACATCGCGCACTTCTACTGCTTGCTTTTCTGTCGCCGACCTACAAGTGATGTTGTCTTCGGTCAAAGAAGCCAAGAGTCAGTCGGCAGTCATGCACTCAAACGGACGGTTCTGATTCAATTCTTGAAGCAGAATTAGGACCGAACGAGTACTCTGTAGCGGTCTTGGGTAAGTTGTCCCTGAGCCGTCAGTCAGAGCACTGCCTGACTTCCCCTACTAGCTCGATTACACTTGCTATTCGGTATGTCCGTCCGTTCTAGATGGAATCAAATATCGTTTTTGACGGTAATAAACTGGCAGTTCATCCTAGGTTCCTTAACTATCACGGCGAACGAGGAGCACGTCTCGAACGAAACCAAAGCGTCCACGGAAGCACCAAGCGTCCGCGGACGTTCTTCATCGCACTCATTGCTCCGCTGTTGTTGAATGTCCCGTACTTCCATCTCTACTCTCTGGAGAAAGTATGGGTTGACGAAACCATAACGCACCTACCTTGGCGCAAATTCACTCAAGAGTTGAAAGTCGAGTGGCGCATAGCCCTAATTTGCGTGAGTGTTCAATGAAAGTCACCGAGAGCTTCATAGAAAGTACTGACCGGGTCTTGTGTATTTTCCAGGCATTAATCCTTCTTGTGACAAATATCATGTTCCTCGTCATTCCACCTGCGAACCTGAGCCTTCTCGCTTCCGGATACGTGCCATATCGAATACTTCGCTATGCTTCTGTGGTGTTCCTTCTAGGCTCAATTCTTACCGGACTATCGTTGTCACAGCGATATACGGGTCAGGATACTGTCACAGTCGAAACAGCGGTCAGTCCATCCGATTCCAAGTCCATGTAACACATGCACTTAAACGTTGCCACCATTCAGGTGAATTTCCTTTACTCCAGATCGCACCGGACGCGAGGAGTGGAGCCACTCGCAGTCCTGCATGCATTGCCTTACGGGCTGATGTTGTGGGGGTAAGTGGGTCCGGTCTTAGATGTGGCGATGGCTGACCTTCTATCACTCAGCTTCATGGCATTCCTCGCCGCCGTGGGATATGAATGCTTCGGAACGGAGAATCGCGCCACAACATACGCTATGGCCGGTATCTGGGCTGTGACCGGCCTGGTGGTGTTATGGTGTGTCTACGAATGCACTCGAGGCAAAGATTCATTCTACGATGGATCGTCTGCGTTTCCTGCGAAACAACGCAAGCTGCACAGCGTCGACGTACCACATCTGTCTAAGGATGCCCCGACAGTTACGGTGGAGCTAGACGCGGCATCCGAGACGTCCAGCAGAGCGCATGCCGAACCTTTACATCCTTGATTTATACTCTTCCCGTCACAGTGATACAGATTGTAGCTACGGTATGTACAGTGATATACGTCTTTTCATTTCTTGACTGAAGACCCCTTTGGTTGTGGTTTCGGCTTCGGGTTCTGGGTGGAATTCGTGCTTGAAGGAGGAGTACTGTGATGACATGTAGGAACAGGACGTCCGCTTTCACCCCTCAAACAACTTACTTCCCCTGAGGAGTGGTAGGCTTCCCTTTCATCCCACCCGCGGGCCTACCTTTAGGCCTCATCCTACGCACTGGTATTTCAGAGCTTGCAGGCTGAGAACCCTCAGACCCTTCGGTAGGGTGTTCTTCAGTTCTATTTCAACGTAAATTAGTACTCGGACAGCGCGCTGTGCATGCTAGATATGATCTCTTACTTGGGAGTCTCTGCGCTGTGAACATCCTCAGAAAACGAGTCTCACAGGTATGAGGAATCATCCTCTCACCTGGGCTGTCCGTCCTGTGACGAAGGCTCCGTTAATTCAGGCTCATCAACTTGTTTCTCTTGCTGCGCCGTCTGCGTCGAGACCTCGCTAATCAGTCACAAAAGGATACCTGTCTTCAGATACAACGCGTAGGATTGATCTTAAAAGATCGATTTACCTTGTTTCGTTAACGTCGACCGTCGCCGGAGTAACTTCGACAGGCTGTTCGGAGCTCATGGCCGCAACGAAGGTAGATCTTGCTGGTTGGGAGTACGGTTCTCGTTGTGGTGAGCTGCGGTCGTTGATATAGTTGGAAGAGAACAGGTTGACTCGCTCAATAGAACTAGTACTGCCAGCGTCGGGTCCGTATCAGCGTTGTCAGAGGGCGAATCTCAGTAGTCTTACCGCGAGGTAATTTACTAAGTTGTTTACTAGTAAAT
>RWJN01000069.1:0-100831 GCA_004332605.1 Steccherinum ochraceum
CCGCGTCCCTCGAACCCCCCTCGATATGACCGTATTCCCCCGTGCTGCCTCGTCCTGCAGCTGATCGCCACGTTTTCTTTTCTCCTCTCTTGCTCTCACGAAAACGACCGCGACTCTGTCACTTTTCGCACTCACATCGTCTCTACACATCTCAGGGCCCTGTGGGGTGAGAATGGCCAACGGGAAGGACGCAACAGATTGTGCAATAAATCTCGGATTCTGGCCTGCTTCCTCACCATTTCGGACAACTTCCTCCTTCTCTTTTTGCACACCCTTCGACATCCTAGCTTCGCTTTCTGGAATCCAATAATATTAGCATTCATTCGAATGGTTGACATGGAACCCTTTGTGCCTGGGCAGTGGTTCGGTTGATTACCTCTTGTCACCGATACAGCACCGTCCCCTTCGCGGGGTCTTTTTGGACTGTTCTGGCAAGGCCGTCGTTCCACAGAGTATCCGCCCACGATGATGCTCGCGTCGAGTACACGAGGTGGAAGCAGTGCTCACCACTGGTCATACGTCAGGCGGGTGGACTCGTTCAGCGTGGCGGATGTGTTCAGAGTCGCAATGTGAGTATTACATTCTCGTCTCCTCCGTTTGTACAATTCTGATATCGGGAACACGCAGTGGGTTGCTACGCAGTGCATAGCCATCCGCTCCTGCTAAGTGCATCGCGGGTTGTGGACCGATTGACACCGAAGACCTTGCGCCCAATGTTACTTTCCGCTTTTTCAATGGCGTCACGCTGGCACGTCACTGCGCTGCCTCCTACTACGTGTATGATGATAACACTGCCGGCTTGCTTTCTGACAGGTCGCTCAAGACAATATCTCGTGGCAAGACCAAAGTCTTCTTTGGAGTGTAGAAGACACGTTCCGAACTGCATTAACCCACCGAGACCTGTATAGACTCCTCGGCACCTTCATCCACGTGCTCGTCGTCTGTTGTCCTGGGTATTTTCCGGACGCTGAAAATCTGCGAAGAAAGTTCAGAACTCAAGTTTGGACAAGATAGCCTACAGATGGACGCCGGTTCCCTGGCCCTTCTGACCCTTCTTGATTTGTCCGACCAGAACGGCGTAATCGACCTTTACTTGTCCCGAGCTTACTTCGGCCCAGCGTTTTGTGTTCCCTTCTAGCACCGTACCCTCGTTCATGCGCGGGTGATGGTGCTCGTGGTGGTCCGTAGGGCCGTGCCGACCCCGTGCAGGCCATCGTATTCTGCGTACGTACGTACAAATGCTCCGTTTCCATGATCCATGTACAAGCTTGCTGAACTTTAACGCCACATTCTGATGCGGCTTCACCTTGTTCAGTGTTGCATGTCGCGGGCGGATGATCGATTCGAGATCGACAGTCCATGTTTGAATTGCCAGCCGTGCCCACCAACGGCCGGTGTTCTCAAGACACTAAAGCGTCATGAAATGTGACCAAGATACCCCGGTTCGTCAGTGCAACCTACCTACGTAGAGTTCTTGCCTATGCTCATTGTATTGTAGCCGGCTCAGATTCCCTCGGACAGCCGTGAGATTGCAGGAGTTTGCCTGGTGCTTGTTCTCTGCGCTCTTCGGTATCACAATGCCAGGCGTTTTGGAAGCACGCGGGTCGAAGACTCGTGATATTCGCTTGCCTCCGTCGCCAGCTACCTTCCAACATTCCGAGGGAATTGCGGCAATGTGGTCCTCAGGACGAGCCTCTACCAGCAGCCTCTCGCCTCGATTCGAGTTGCGCAGGACGGCGATTACCACATTTTGCGGTGCGCTGCGAAGCCTATCCAAAACTTGGCAATCTACTAGCTACCTCAAGGCAGCGCGCGTCACAAGCATCCGATCGCAATTAAGGTGAGATCCAGTAATAATCGATACCAACGGCTCATCTTCCTTTGACACCAGAGAAAGTCGTAATCTTGTCATAAGGCACGCTGTACTGGGACCGAGTACACAGTGATTGGCTCTATGGGTCCGTCAGGTTGGGCATCCTATCACAACACACGGAAGCGTCCGTAGAGCGTCTGGGCTACGGGCCCCTCCACAATTGAAAGCCACAGAGATCAAGGGTGATCATACCATTCAGATCTTGGACGAAGTTCTGGCCGTCGGCACCTTCACATCGCTTTTTTGGATCCTTCGGGACCTTGAGTCCGTGGTCCACTCTAGCTTCTCATACCGGGTATCTATCCGGTAACACGCTGAAAAGCGTAATCTCACAGGCGTCTTCAGCCTCATGCAGCCATTACCTGTTTGAGCTGAAGTACGCTGGAGCCACAGTCTTTCGCGGGCTCGCACGTTATGTCACGGCCTCGGCGAAATGCAACAGTCTTGCACCGTCCAGAAGCGATTCCAGGGGCGTGGGTGGGGTGTCAAGGATCAGGCTCCCGCTTTCGGTTGACATTCAATCGCAGAATCTTACACGTTAACGTTATATGTATCCGTCAAGGCAAACCATCGGGATCTGGACCAAGTGGCTACTTCAAGCGCCTCGCCGAAGCCATAAAGTCCAAACACTTCGAGCCGTGGCTTTCATTTCCTCTCCGCAAACATGTCCTCCGATTCTAGCCAAGATTCGCATATTTCACCGCTTCAGTTCAAAGGGGAGATCATGGACTTCGACCTTGGCGTGGAGGTGGATCACCGCAAGAGGTACGTGCTCAGATTCGTGGACATACCACTGTTTGCTCATCATATGGGCAGGCGACGAAATAGGACTACTCAATCTTGCTTAAACTGTCATACTTCCAAGCGGAAGGTGGGTATGTACTCCGTGTGGTCACTTCGTCCTTGCTAAAGTACTGTCCATTTCTACAGTGCGACCGGAAGCGGCCATGTCAAAGATGTATCCAACTCGGCTTGGTACGTTGACTTTGTATGTGCAAGCAAGCACTTTTCTGACCGTGTAATGTAGACTGGCCTGTGCGTATATGAGGTCGACGACCCAGCCCTCAGGTATGTTGAGGGTACGTCGAAGATATCGACCCATGGTCTGATTGAGATGGTACAGAGACGATCCCAATATCGACGAGAGCACGCGTCTACGAAATCGTATCGCGGAGTTGGAGAGCTTGGTTCGGGAGCTGCGCGGTAGGTGTTATCATGTATGTGTTATGTCATGTCTCTCATGGCGTCATGAGTAGGCAAACCGCATCCTCGATGGGCTGAACCTAACTTCTGCGACGGCGACGCGTCGGAGAAGTGGCATTCGCGTTCGTCGAAACGCGCTCAGTTCCACAGGCAGAAGCGGGAGTACCCAGAAGACGGCGTTCATGGCATGGAGAATCCCTTAATGTCTTCCATTGTCAAGGTCGAGCCGTCTGCAGAAGCCACCCAGCGCCGCTTATATCGCCTATCTCCATCACCTCCTTCCATGAACTACAACGGTCATCATCAGCATCCACAGCAACATCACGTCCAGGGCGACTGCTCACCCGTTGACGACACCTCTATGTCCTCAACAGGATACCCTTCTCCGTCATCCAACTCTTATCACGGCCGGCAGCCTGGGCCTTCTTCTATTACGATGCCGAACAACGACTTGTATTATCATCAGCCATACATTCGACCTGCGGACTCACCTCAGGTCCCGCCGTCGTGTACCTGCGTCACCAATCCCGCCGCCGGCCACCCCCTGATCGGCCTCACCCATCAGCTGCAAAATGCATTGCACCTTCTCCGTCAACTACCCGAGCACTCCAACCGTCATCAGCAGTGCATCATCCTCAGACGTATCACAGAGCTGAATGATCTGCTCCAGTGCGTACCTTTCTGTCCAACAAACTATCAAGCTTACTGACGAGAGATCCCATCGGCAGTGGTGGGAGCGTGGACACGGTCCCAAGCAATACTCATTCATCCCACTATGACGGCCTCCCCACACCCACCGAGAGCGAACTGATGTCTCCCATCTCTGCGTCCAGTCACTCCAGCATGAACAACCACATGCCGCAAGAATGGTCGAATATGGGCACGGCGGCACCGTCGACTTCGCACTACGACACATACTTCCCCGTGAACGCCGGCGAGCACGGCGTGTATCAAAAGACGTACCATATCAACTGACCTCATCTTTGGATCCTGCGCCGCTCCTCTCTTCTCTTCTCGCGTCATGAGGCTTGCTATTTACCATATCTATGTATGTTCCCCGATCTTATTGTGGACTTTCCTTTGGATCTTTCGAACGCTCTTCGCAAAAATAGCCAATCGCATTCGCTGATCAGGGATCGCTGACCCTGTTGTATCCCTGAACGGATTCTAGTCTTAGGAAGATACTCGCTTTCTTGTTGTGTTGTACTAGGATATCTACTTTACCCACAGAATGTAATGGTACTCGCTAGCCTCGTTCATTAATGTCAACTACACCATTGACTGTTGTCACCCATCGAGTAATCGAAGGCGGAATGTCCGCTGCTTCTTGGCATCCGCTTTTGTCACCTTCTTCTCTCCGTCCAGCGTCCAGATGTCCCTTTCAATGAATACCGCTCTGCCGTCTCGCCGAACGAGAATGACCGTGGAGAGACGGGTTCCGTAAGGGTCAGCGGGAGCGTCTGGTGACCGCGAGGCTTTCCTTGGAATGGGTTCGATCTGGATGAAGCTCCTCAGTTCAGACAGAGACGGGGGTGCGCCGTGGCGCGATCTTCGAAACGAATCCTCAAGTGTCAGAGTGCAGAACGAATGGCCCGAGAGAGGTGGACCCACGCAAGCAAGTCAAATAACAACTCCACCAGCTCGTCTTCCGAAGTCTTCGCGCCAGTGTGCTCCAAGATATCTTCGAAAGCACTCATTCCATGAACTACTTTCGGCCATTCCTCTGCGCCGCGACCTTCGATCCCGTTCGACAATCCGCCACAGCGACGTTCAGATGGTGTCAGCGGCCGAGAAATGATACTGCCACCACCGCCATGATTTGTAACATATGCAGCGTCAAAGGACAACGCATCTTCCGATGTCTGTGAAGTCGGAGAGAGAAGCAGGAGATTGAAGCCTGCGTAGGAGACGTTCCGGTTGATCAATGTGTTCACATGTTCGTGCAATGTTGTATCTGGCGGGTCCGGCAGCAGGAATGTAGACGCAAGCTGTCCTCTGGTGGAACTGTATTGGCCAGGCTCCTCGGTGATATTTGTCCTGACAGAGATTCAGCGCCTGCGTTCCAGAACAAAGGAAAAGCGCATGCGACTTACAGGAATGCAACTCTTCCTGCACGGCTGAGGCCCTGCCACGTCCCGCCAGCCTGCAGGTCTCGACCAGAGAGCACCTGGCCGTCGGCCACAGGTGGTCCGTCGAGATTCTCAAATGAATGGAAATGCGCTGGCGCGGTGGGTCGGGGCAGAGACTCGTCTCGATTGCTGCAAAGGATCCTACGATGCAAATCGGCTCAGGATCGAACGAATCTGCTATGGCACGGGTGAAAAACCACGCACAGAGCGTATTCGTCGTGTTCCAGGGACCAGAATCCAACGCACATCGGGGTGTTCTTCTCTGTGATTGCAGATCAGCCAAAAGGTGTAGGTGACCGTGGGTAGATGGAATCAACTTCAAGACGGAGGCGATTCCGTACCAACAACACCCGTTGGCAGATCGATAACGGGAGGCAGAAGGTAGCGGTGAGAAAGAATAGCTACGGTAGAGAAAGAATGCGTGTGATGTCCCTGACTACTGAGGTGGGTGCTTCGAGCTTTGAGGTAAGAACTTGAAGAGGTCCGGTACGAAGACGAGCAGTACTTGCACACGAGCGCGATCTGTGCTAAATGAAACTCGTTATCATTACATTCCTTACGGCAGTTGTTATACGAGACACCTACTAAGACCAAAAACGTTCTTCTGGCACCGGTCACAGATGGAGAGTAGGTCAAAGAGCTAGACCGCTGGATGGATGGGAGAATGGTGGTGGGAGTTACTACGAACCACGCTGGAATTGACCGGGTGCCATTTTGGACGAGCAAGTTCCGGCAACATGATCCCGGACATCGCCGAGTTGCCATATGGGGATTATGATAGACGCCTCAGAGGATCGCGGGTTCGCAGGGGCTGGCATTTTGGCAGGTTGTTGGCAGGCAATGGCAGCTCCTCCAACAGTCATCTCATCAAAAGCGGTCTAAACTGCAATTGACCTTCTTGTTTGTTTTCGTCGTTCATCGTAGATCCATTGAGCAGCACATTTGCTCGAAAGCAGCCCAAATCATCGTGAGTCATCATACCACGCCCATTACTTCAGCAACCCGACTCGTGTGGTCAGCTTTCCACATGATTAGACCCTATCACTCGTTGCGTTCCGGGCTTCAAAAGGATCCAGGTAAGCCGTACACCTTGGAAAGCTTCAACCACTACTGATCTTAACATATCCAGGCCCCAGGACGTGAAGATTCTCTGCAAGAGATGCAGGCTGTCCATCGAGAATATCGCATGATAAATGCGGATGAAGGTCAGTGGATGGCCCTGGACCTGATGCTTCTTTGGACTAATCGTGAAAGCGAGCAGGCTTGAACTTGGCGCTCCAAAGTGTTAAAGTTCCAGCACCCAGAGCTAGTGATGTCCTGGTGAGAATCCATGCGGTCTCTTTGAATGTACGTACCTCTTCTTATACGTGCCGAGTATATTGTGATCAACCATTCGTCCTTAGAATCTGGACGCCTTGGTCATCCAAGGCCAGTATCACGGACAGAAAGACAAGGTCGTTCCTTGCTCTGATATGGCCGGAGAGGTGGTCGCTGTCGGGGCTGAAGTGAAAGACTGGACAGCCGGAGATCGAGTGTGCGCTAACTTCATCGCGGACTATCAATACGGACCTTATGATGAACGGTACAAATCCTCATTCATGGGGTTTGTTACTGATGGCGTACTCACTGAATACAAGGTGTTCCCAAGCCACGTATGTCACTGTGCGCTACAAAGCTTCGGGCGCATTATACTCACTGTGCCCGATCCGTCCATCAGGCCCTGGTCCGCATCCCGGACTACCTCTCCTACCAGGAGGCATCGACGCTCCCGTGAGTCTCTTGCTGCACCAGATGGCTTGCTCGTTATCATGGAAGGCTTAATGTGCCTCTTGCAGCTGCACGGCCGTCACAGCGTGGAATTGCTTTCAAGGACCTGACCCACTCAAGCCAGGAGAGACCGTGCTAGTGCAAGGCACTGGCAATGTGTCCCTGTACGCTGAACTCTCCTCTGCATACATCTCTGACACCTCGCACTCATCCGTGAATTGTGTTCAGCACCGCGATACAACTGGCAGTGGCGCTCGGTGCAATTGTTATTGCGACGTCTTCGTCTGACGAGAAACTCAAGATCGCACAGGGTCTCGGTGCGCGCCATCTCATCAACTACAAGGAACATCCCGAATGGCATGAAAATGTCCTCGAAGTCGTGCGTCATGACATACACACTCCACCTCTATGTTTATATTCTAAATGAATGATGACGTTGTTCGACCGCCGGGTGTGTTCTTGTTATTTGCAAAGACCGGGGGTAGAGGGGTAGATCATGTTGTTGAGATCGGCGGCACCGGCACGATCATCAAGTCACTCAGGTCGGTGCGCTCTGGCGGGTACATCCACGGCGTTGGATTTGTCGCTCAGGGGGTAAGCAATGCATGCACACACATGCATGCTCGCTTGGCGTTTTCCTTCACAGCCTTATTACTGACCATGATATCTGTTTATCATTGATTCAATAGAACGCCACTGAACTCATGGACTTGCCCTACATGTTGATCAGCCGGGCCATAACACTACGTGGCGTCTTGATTGGGTCACGGACTCAGTGCGTACACTCTCACTCCACATTTTCTCGAAACAATCCCTGCGGACGGCGTGTTTCCTGGACCTGCTGAGAGGGACAGGGTTCTGACGCTACGATGAGTAGGTTCGAAGAGCTCTGCCGAATGCTCGCCGTTTACAAGATACGACCCCTCGTGGACAAGGTGTTCACTTTTGATCAAGTTCCCGAAGCATTTGCGTACCTGGGAAAGCAAATCGGCGTTGGGAAGGTCATTATTCAAGTTTCAAAATCGGATGGTTGAACCACGAGGGTGGGATAGTCGAAGCATGAATATGAATGAATTCCCTCAAGGTATTTCATAATGTACTTGACGGCTGGCGGCTCGTGATGTCATAGTGACCTATGTCCTCCAGATCCGCTACAGCTCATTACAGAAACAGTGCATTATATAATTGGGTACGACAGCAATGAATATGCATGGTGTTCACACAGAGTTGTTCATACAGTGATGCAAGCAGAGGTGGAAACACTGCGGGAAAACTTGGAGAATATGGTCCATAGATATGGTTGATGCGGTGGGTCGGCCTGGTTGGCCGTCGAATCCAAGACGAGTAGAGGACGCAATGCAGGGGACGTCGAGACGACATCATGTCAAGTCAATGACGATTGGTGCGCCCGTCTGACTTGGAGGAACGCGAATCGGAGAACGCTCCCTCTTGACCTTCACACGAGATTCTCGTTTCGCCTTCTTGCGCTGAATCGCAGACTGCAAGGCTCTCAAACGCTCCTACACGTGTTCGGAATCAGGGCACTGGGAGCGAAATTAAAGCGTGAGTAGCAAATCCACATACCTCCATGGTCTCGAGCTCTAGGTCGCTCCCGTCGTTGTCAACCATGATGCGATCTTGGGGCTCATGCTTCACCGGCGTGTACGGCATAGACATGGGTGAAGGGTACGCTTCCACTTCCTGCTTGACCTTCCGACTTGGTCGTGGGCTTTCCGCTGACTCTCCGAGGCCTTTTCTCTTCTTTTCAGCTCGATGAGCGCTGTGGTCGTCGCCGAGATGTCCGGCCAGTGCTTCGGCCTTGACGTTGACATGTTCTCGGTATGCTATAGGCGGAGCTGGAGCAAGCAGTCCTAAGGAATCTAATACCTCTATTGGAACATCAGCGGCGCTCGAATGCGAAAGCGAGGATCACATCGTACCTATTGGCCTATAGCGGAACTGCAGCCGCGCATACGGTTCGTCTCTCGGGTCTAGATATTCCACCTTGCAGCGTTCTGGTCTTTGAGACATTGCTGCTTCGCCCAGTCTGCCAGTTATCCAGAGCATCAGCATCAGCATCACGGACGAGTTGCAATGCCACCGCGCACTTGAAATGATGAAACACACCGGCCTTTTGGCATTCATCTCGAGTCGGCCGGGTGAGGATATTTCCCGAGTGGTAAAGAATGCCAGTATGCTGCACTATTCGCACCCGATACGCTCGTACTTCGACGGTGCCGACGTGTTGCCACGCGCTGCATCCTTCTTGCTTGTCTTCCTTCTGGTCCGTGGCGCCATCTCGAGTCTGAAGCGTGAGCATATGGAAGGAGGAAAGAGCGAAGGTGATGACGCACTTGGCCAAGGCGTGAAAATGAACGACTTGAATGTCGTATTGGACACTGACACTCCATCCACAAACTTCTCGTCGCCAGAACCACACACCTTCCCCGTCAAAGAATGTCCATCCACATTGATACGAAACAACATCGTCGTTCGCGCATCTTCGAAGGTGACGTCGCTCTTCACCCGGATCATGAACTCCTGCAACCCGTGGAACGGTCCCGTCAGCATACGCATAAGGATGCACTGAGTACGTAGAGCGTCCACTGAGGGAAACTCACCTGCCCCGCTTCACTTGTGATGTAGCACGCCATGCTTCTATCGTCGACGGTTTCCATCGCATATTCTTCCACGTCTGCACCTCCGGCGGTGGTAACCCAGGCACCGACGCCGCGGATTCCAGGCATCGCTGAGAACTTGAGGGATAAATGCGTAAGAGTCGTGTATTTCGAGAATTGGGGCGGGTTGGTGAAGACGAGCAGGAAGGAGGCACCGAGATGGCCAAAAGAAACACGGCACGAAATGCGGTCGCTGCCTGCGTGACCTCACGCGCACCGGGCGGCATGTGCTCGTGACGCGTCGCGTCGGTCACACTGGCAACCGCCAATCGGTTGCAGAATACTACTACCGACACACAGCATTTCCGGACTCGATAGAACGTTCTCAAAATACTCAGATTGACGGAAGGTGGGGTACCAATAGATGCAAGAGTAAGATACGTGATGTTCTGTATAACGTATAAGTAGATCGAAAGAATAATAGTTGTAAGTGACCGCCTCAAACCCGAAGCCGCGACTATCTGACCTCCACTCGTAAGTAAGCTGAGGAATCCGTGCGCACCACTAATCGTCCGTCAGATCTATGAAAACACGCTTCCGAGAAGACGAGGACGAGGCGATACGAATGGGTGACGGCTCTCTCTTGACTCGCACGAGCCCCCTTTCCGCGTCCACTTCCGCTTTCATCTTCTCCGCTTCATCTAACAAGGCCTGTATGCGTTTCTGCGATGTTTTAGAATACGGTGCTTGATTGTAATGATGTGCGACTTACCTCCTTTTCGGCCAAAGCTTTGTTTGCTGCGTGGTCCTCACTCTCATCTCCATCTTCGTCGCCTTCGTCGCCATCCCCCCGCTTCCGCTTGGCCGCTGATGATAAGGGCATGATCCCTTGCGCCTGCAGAACAGCTATCCGAATAAAGTCATAAAGTAGCTACTGACATTGTATTGGGAACAGATAGTACCTGGCGGTCGATACATGAACTTGAAACTGGCGAAAGGGGCGTCCAAAGTGTCGATGTACTGGACGATAACCGATGTAACCGGCGCGCGAACCTGCTCCTGACCCATACTAAGACTTGAATCAGCAAAAGACACTCATATGTGACAATGTGTGCCTCACGCTACACGATGTGTACCAGCTTTCTTGCTGCGTTCATGCACGGGTCTACTCTTGAATATTGAGGTGTCATCCGAAATGTTAGCGAGCACCTTGGAGTTCTGGTCGAACCGGCGTATTCTGAGCTCGATACAGCCTATGTCGTTCCAGAGAGATTTGTCCCTAAAAGCATCGTCGTCGTCTAGAGACAAGAGTATCGAGTGTCGAGGATCCGTAGGCCTAGAGCAGTGGACGTACCGGTTACGTCCAGTCTCCCAAACTTCAGGGGTCGATACGTGGTAGCATCAACGTTGATGCCTTGTACAGTCTGTGTGCGGCTACTTGCGCAGAGGTGTCCATGAACGTGGCGTCCGTCAAGAAAAGTAGCAAAGGACACTTCTTCAGCAAGATTGCTAGAGAGTTTGATACAGAATGACTAAGGAAAATGATGATACTTTCAGCGAAAACGGCGAGAGAAAGACAAGGGTAGCACTGCGCACCTGATCAGTGACACTGGGGATGTAGCAGCTTACGCTCCGATCGCCAAGCACCTCTTCTCCGTATTCTTCTACCTCCTTCCCATCCACAACTATGTGCACGCTGAATTCTCCAACCTTCGGCATTCCCAGACTCCAGTCAAAGTGTGATGCGGGGGGCCTGCGTTTTCTGCGACAAAGGCGGTGCAATGATGAAACCTGGTGTTTGAATTGATATGATCAGTCATGAGGCCTGAGGCATTAAAAGGTTCATAGGACGTACTCTACAAGAGCAAGATGGTGGTGGTGGTGGTGGAACAAAGAGGAGGCCGGATGCAATTTCCATTCCGTAGCACCCGCTTAGGCTAGAGTGACATCAGCGGGCCACAACGCGTCGCGTCACGTCACAGCGGCGTGAATTCGCCGCTGGCTTGCACTGAGCATCGAACATTGAACATTGAATATTGAATATATTGAATGAGTCAGAGCAGGTCAAATACGCAAGGTCCGTCTAACAACGTCAACCCATCGTCTCCAGTGCACTCATGGTACACTCACAAGGTGCAGAATTATGGAGATGTGAAGTAATACTAGTTGATGTAGTACAGGCTTATTCGCTGCGTATCAGGCTCAACCAACGCCACTTCCAGTACTATGAACAACGCATGACAACCCAAAAAAGCCACGAGACAAAACCATACAACGCTACCAAGCTTCCACGACGATCGTCAGTCATCTGTCAAGTCAATGAAAACGCGTTTCCGCGAAGAGGACGATGGCGGTAGGCTGATCGGTGAAGGTTCCCTCTTGATGCCCAAAATCCCTCGTTCCGCATCAGCTTCGGCCTTCACTTGCTCAGCCTCTGCTAAAAGTGCTCGTATTCGTTCCTAGCGTCCTCAGAAGTGAGCTATTTAGTTTTCAGCATCAACAGCTTTCAACTTACTTCCTTCTCGGCAAGTGCCTTCCGCGCAGCTCGGCGATCCTCGTCTTCGTCTTCATCATTATCATTCTCCCCACCGTTGCGTTTCCGCTTATCGCCTGTAGCAGGCGGTGGCGGCGGCATGATCCCCTGCGCCTGGAGAACTGCTGCAACGAAAAGAGTTCAGCAGCGGTCATCAGAGTGTGAAAACGTGGCAAATACCTTGCGGTCGATATACGAACTTGAATCTCGCACAAGGGTTTTCAAGTGTGTCCAGAAAGCTCACATGGTACATTGTAATAGGTTCTTGCCGCTGTTCTTCGCCCAGACTTATTTTCTTTGTCAGCTGTACATAACTCGTGTGACTGCGAATGCCGGCAACGACATACCCTATGCGATGTGCTCCGGCTTTCTTGCTGCGTTCGTGTACAGGGTCGCTTGTTATATTGATTGCGTTATTGGGCACAGTCACAGAAGGTTTCTTGGAGGCTTGGTCGAAACGGCACACTCTTACGTCGATACAACCGAGATCTTGCCACGCGGCTTTGTTTTTCAGCGCACTGTCCTCTTTGAGAATCTGAGTGGATGACCTATTGAAAACATGTGTGACGGCTTACCACTGGTCGTCTGTAGTTCACCAAATCTAAAAGGGCGTAGAGAGGTGCTCGATACGATGACTCCCCTGAGAGTTTGGGTGGTGCCACTTAGGCATGCTTGGCTCTGGATATCGGCACCGTCGAGGAAAATTCTGAAAGCGACATCTTCAGCATGATCGTTGGAAACTTGAATGCAAAATGTCTGGATGATAGTACAACAGTCAACTGTTTCTTGAGCGTGGAGAAAGAACCAGAGACAGTACTCACTTCGTCCGTGACACTCGGAATGAAACAGCTCACATTCTTGTCGTCGGATTTCTCCACTCCATATTCTTCCTGCGCTTTCCCGCCGACCGTGATGTAAACAGCATATTCCCCGATGCGAGGCATTTTTTACTGAGATTTATGGCGATTACAACCGCGTCGCGAAGGGTTTGACGGCTTGGGTAGATGACGAAAGGCCCGAGGAGAGGCAATACCTGCTGAATATAATTCTTGGTGAGCAACATCGTAGCAGTCATGAGTGACAGAATGTACTACAGAGAGGAACGCACAAGGTGATTTTGCAGATGAAAAGAGACAAAGAACGAAGCACCATGCGGCGGCGTCTTTTGCCCGTCGCCAGTTTATACTGTGACAAGACGCGTCGGTCACGGCACGTGCCCATGGAGATGACACTGAAGTTGAGCTGAAGACTACCCGCGATAAATAGACTACAGGGATACTCATGATGAGTTACATGTAGTGAAGTCCAATTAATCTTACTGCAATGAGCGTACAGAAAAAGCTCAGTCGTCTGTCAAATCAACAAAAACTCGTTTCCGACTCCTTGGGCCTGGTGAAGACCCTAGGAGACGAATTGGTGACGCCTCTCTCTTGATTCCCCTTCGATCACGCTCTGCATCCACTTCAGCCCGTATTTGTTCCGCCTGTGCTCGTAGCTGGCGAATCCGTTCCTATTGCGCAATCAGTATCAAGACGGTCCACGGTGGGTACAAGTCGGTGCTCACCTCCTTCGCAGCCAGCGATCTGGCTCTCTCACTATTCTCATCCTGGATATCCTTCGAAGAAGCAGCTTTGTGCTTGCCCGTTGATGGGAGTTGCATAATTTCTAAAGCTCGCAACAATTCTAGGTTCGAATGTTCAGCGTTCGTTAGCGTTCGTTCATATGGAAGGGACTCCATACCTGCCGGCCTGTACAAGAATTTGATACTCGCATATGGTTCATCCAGCGCATCAACGTATTCCATCGTGAGGTATCTAACCGGTTTCCTGGTTTTCTTGTGTCCCAGCCTGAAACGCAGCCAAACATTCAGACCTCATGCGGACGGCAAAAGATGAAATAACGTACGCAATGCGATGAGTTCCAGCCTTCTTGCTACGCTCATGAACAGCTTCATTCTTCACCTTCGCCGTAAAGTTGCCTGCCCGTGTTTTCGCCTCCGAGCCTTGCACGAATCGACGCACCCTGACCTCGATGCAGCCAAGATCTTGGTATGCAGACCCGCCCCGGAGTTCGTCATCATCTGCGGCAGCCACAATCTGTCAATCGTCGCGTAATCAAGCAAAAATTCTTCAGACGCACCGGTAAGCTCGATGTTCTTAAAACTAAGCGGCCGAAACGCCGTCGAAGACTCATCGACACCTTGAACAACCTGCACTGTTCCTGGCGGGCACACTTGGTTGTGCACCCGCTGTCCATCAACCAGGATCGAAAACACGACATCTTCGGTGAATTGGCTTGAGACTTTGACGCAAAATAACTAGATGGCGTAGAAAGGACAGCATTGAAGTCAGATCTGAGCAAGCAAGAGGATCGCAGGTCGCGATGCCGTACCGACCTGATCTGAGACGCTGGGGACGAAGCATCTCGCGCGGCTCTGCTCCAGCTCTTCCGCATTGTACTCTTCAACTTCTTTTCCGTCAACGACAATACAGGCGCTAAATACGTCTGCTCGCATCTTCGATATAGGAGGTCAAAGAGATGTCGTGGCGAGCGGGATGATCTGAGCCTTGGCAAAAAAGTATTCTGCAGTAACGAGCGGGTCTGAGAAGTTTCTCGTCAGTGCTCCGTGTTCACTATGAAGACTATCGCGGCTTACTTTGTTTTAAAACGAGTGAATGAGGTTACGGTCAAGTGAAGTGGCGAGTGGACGTGGTATTTGTGGGAGTGGAGGTTGAAGAAGGTTGAAGAAGACAGAAGAGCGAATGACATTCGGGTAGATATCCTGTCACGCTCGTGACCGTGATGCAACGCGACGCGTTCCCTTGGCCGACGCACTGCAGGCACCGCAGTCTTACGAATGCCCTTTGATACTACTCTGTCGGGGGTGAAGGTGGTCACCACTTGAGACCCATTACTGATACACACATCTCGAAACCGAAATATACATCGTGTCTGGAAGTCCCACCGAGTTGCACAGGTTACGACTCTGGGGCAGCGAAAAGGACAAAATGTGGGGGTGAAGACAGGATTCGAAACGAAATATAGTATTGCTGCAGGTAGATAGTTATCAGCAAGAAGTAGCCCCAGAGATGAGAAGATCCGTGTACGGTAAAATGAGAGCTGAGTGAAAACTGGGTGAGAATTCAGCAAGCTATATTTTGAAGATGCGAAACGAGTAATCTCACGTACGTCCTTTCGCCAATAACACGAAACCATCCATTCAATCAACCTCCCCACGCGTCAAATCAACTACAACCCGCTTCCCGCTAGACCCGGACGCGACACGTATCGGTGACGCCTCCCGCTTGACCCTCGCTCGCATCCGCTGCGCCTGCATTTCCGCTCTCATCCTGTCCAATTCAGCCTGCATCTCTGCGATACGTCTCTGTTGGATACTTCATCAAACCGATGATATAGAAGATTGGACAGCTACAGACACTCACCTCTTGCGCGGAAATGGTGTCTTCTGACAACACCATAACGTCGTTGGCCATCATCTCTTGCTTTACAGCCCGACTGATAGATGGGCCTGGATGGGACGACGCGGAATGCCCACCCTCAATGAGTTCTTGCTTCACTGCACGATCGCTGGACGGTGTTGCGCCCACTTCAGGGTCCTGGAGGGTCATTTCGATGAAACGAGCATCCATGTCATCTTCATCTTTGACTGCCGGAGGTTGCGGCGCGTCGGCCATGTCGATGTCGTCCACACCGGAATCGTCGTCGATGATGATCACATCCGGGGAGGTGGGGGCGGAAGCAGGTAGGGCAGGTGATGGAGGCAACTTGAACCCTTGCGCCATAAGGAAATCTGCAAGTGGCCAAACAATTAGCAGTGTCATTATAGATGTATCGTAGCGAACCGCACCTCGTGACCTGTAATAGAATTTAAACGTCACGAACGGCTTGTCTTCAGGATCAATATAATCAACCACTACGAAGTTCTTTGCATCGCGAGTGCTTGCAGAACCTGGTCTAAGGATTCCCCTCCAATGAGCCCATGATACGCCGCATACGAAAGAGAAACTCACATAACTCGATGCACCCCAATCTTTTTACAGCGCTCATGTACTGGGCCATCCACCATTTGCTCAGCGTCGTCCTCTGGAACCGAAAGGACCTTCGAGTCTTGCTTGAACCGCCGCACTTTGACCTCAATGGATCCGAGTTTGAGACAGCCGGACAAATCCAAGGCTCCATCGTCGTCTAGTAGATCGTTGGGAGTGCTCAGCACCCAGCGAACGACAGAACCGAACGCAGAACTCACCAGTCAATCGAAGAGGCTTGAAAGTGAAAGGGCGGTACGCCGTATTGGAAACGTTGAAGCCTTTGAACGTCGTCTCCATTTGCTTCGCGCAGAGTTGACCGCTTTGGAGCTCGCATCCGTCTATAGCGACTTTGAAGAAGACCGTGTCTTTGATGAAGCCATTCCACCCTCGGATCTCGAAAGCCTGCCAGTCATCATGCATCACTTGTATTGAATACATTTTCATGGGAACGTTGTATGCTCACCTGATCGGCAATGCTCGGAATGAAGCACTTCACCGTCGATTCATCCAGCTGCTCGACGCCATACTCCTCCAACGGGATTCCGTTCACCACCACTTCTGCTTTGAATCGACGGATAGACGGCACATGGAATTGGCTTGAACGGTACAATGGGCGCGCTGATTCTGCGTACTGAAATTCGCTGGTTGCCACGTAGCAAGCTGTGGAACGAGATGACAGTTTGAATCAGGCACATCAATGCCACAGAGAGAAAGCAAAACACACCTCAAAGAGACGGTTGTCACTCCGAGCTCAGATGTCCGGCAATACGTGGCGTGAAGAATTGGACCAAGAATCCAAGATGAAGGATTGTGCAAGGTGCGTCTAGCGTCGGTTAGCTAGATGCATGAGGCTCGGCTGGGCCCTGGCGATTGTGACCTCGACGAGTCTGATCAGATTGGCATTGATTTTGCGGGGAGAGGAATAGCGTCGTGACCGTCCAAGCGGAAGCAGCAAGAAGCAGCAAGAGAGCTGGCTTGAAAGTGAAGCGGTGAGCGGCTGTCACTGAGTCGCATGGAAAAGCCGGCGTCACGACACATGTGATCGTGACCAGTCGCGTCGAAAACTGCAACTTGCAAACATGCATGTCATCGCATCGTCAGAACTGAGAGCGATACATCAATTAGACAATCCATAGGTATCAGATAGACTCGAGAGGTACATGAAGTGGAAAGATCAATACACAAGCCGTCACATTGAGCGATGATAATCATAGCAAAAAACATGCGCACAAGTCGACGCGAAACTCCGAGTCAGTCCTCAGTCAAATCAATCACCGTCCTCCTGCTAGACGACCACGATGGCACACAAATAGGCGACGGCTCACGCTTTATCCCATTGCGAGCGGCGTCAGCTTCTGCTTGAGCCTTCTCCAGCTCCGCCTTCAACGCAGCAACGCGTTTCTGAGAAGCAGATCAACAAATATCTCTGGGCTCTCAGGGGCTTGCGGATGACTCACTTCCTTCTCTGACAGATCTCCCTTTTCGACCTTAACGACATCCTCCGGTAGTGCAGACGATAAACGACGCTCCTGCGGAGGAGGGACAGACTGGTGAGGTCGTCCGTCCTTTCGCTTGTGCTGGCCACCGGAGCTAGCAGCTTGGGAACCAGAAGAGGGAATTATCCCTTGCGCTCGCAATATATCTATCACACGACGCTCAAACTCCAGATGCAAGAAGAACAGACAGAATGAACGCACCGATGGGTCTATAAAGAAACTTGAATCGTGCAAACGGTCTCTCCGCCGTATCAATAAATTTGACAGTCTGCGTAACTAGAGGCGTTCGGGCGACTACTGGGCCAAATCTTGACGTTGATCCTTTAGAAAAGTAGTGATGATAAGGGAACATACACGTACAAGACTCGATGTGTGCCCGCCTTCTTACTACGTTCATGTATAGCACGGCTGCTCAACACCCCTGAGTGATCTCGCAATGGTTTGCCGGGCGTGGTCGCATCATTTATCCGGCGAACCAATACTTCAATGCATCCTATTTCCATCCAAGTTGTCGCATTCATCGCAGCATCGTCGTCTTCAAAAAAATATCAGATGCATGCTTAGAGTTGTAAATGAGAGTGGAGCACATACCGGTTAGATGAATCTCTCCGAACGTGAAGGGTCGATACAGCGTGTCCGAAACGTCCACACCAGTTATAGAGGCTGTTTGCCCTGGACTAGCCAACTTGCCAGACACGAACTTCCCATCCATATGCACATCGAAGGACACTTTTGAAGCACCATTATTCCTCATTTCCAGAGAGAATGTCTGAACGAAGATGTGAACGGCGGCCCAGAAGCGAGGAAACACGCCAGACGGAGATACGCACCTCACCAGCATTACTCGGGATGTAGCAACTCACAGTATTCGCATCCGCCTTGTCATCCTTTCCGTATTCTTTCGCTTGTACGCCATTCACGAGGACCTGTGCGCTGTATCCTCGAGTTCCGAGCATACTAGGGGGTATGTGGGCGGGTCTACGATATTGCCTGACCACAATTCTTACTCTGAACAGCACATGTGAGTATGATTGCACCGGATTTAAGCTAATACTCACTCAATCCTGGATCTGAGGTTTGTGTACAAGTTATGGCCTGTTGGTGAGGATGGAGTGAAGGAAGGAGACGCAGCGGCAGGGCTCCTCGGCGCTCGTTGCGGAATCGCTGGCGAGTCAGGCGCTCAGCGACTGCTTTTAGAGTTCTCTCTCTCCGCTTCCTCCATGGATTTTGCGTAACTGAAGCCAGCTCCGTCTTCATTTCACGATATCTGTTCTCTCACTTTGTCGTGCAGCAGCCGAGCGCAAGCTTGCTCACGCGAGGTGCGTTAATCTCCTTCTCCGATTGACAAAGCTAGCGGCAGCTGAGACCCTCTAGACATCTCAGACAACTATCCTCCTCGTTCCTTAGCCACGCAATGCACAAAATCTTCTATCTCCATGAACTTGTGGACCTTATCGTTGAACACCTAGCACTCGTCAAGCCAAGGAGCGACTCTAACTGGCACCGTGATCCAGATACGCACGCATACGATCCTCTACTGCTTGCGGCTCGTCGAGACGTCAAGGCGCTGGGACAGGTGTCGAAAGCGTTCTCGAATCCCTGTCTGAACCGAGCGTGGTATTCTCAGACCAGTATCATAGGTCTCTTGCTGGCGGTGGATGCAGTGGAAGAGATCCCGAGGAACTATGGGTCCAGGGGAAGTATTAAGCAATGGGTGCGTAACCTCCGTTGATCTTGTCCGAGACGGTTCTCATCGCTTGCTTTCATAGAGGATGACTCGCCATCTATCCGAAATCGACATACCTCTTCTCCTACGGTACTCCTCCAGGATTCGAGAGCTGTTTTTACCCTCATTGCCCAAGCTTGAGGTGATTGAAACAACAGAGGGGATGCTGTCTTTCCAGAATGTCGTTGTGCTCTTTCCGAGACTGCGTCTCATCTCATCTCACTCGTTCAACAACGCGGAACTCAATTTTGTCATGTCGACAGTGAGCGACGGCTCTCTGACGCACATGGTCACAAGGACGGCTGCACCTGTCCCTCCCACTTTCATGGCTATGGTAGCGAAGCGACGACATCGTCTCCAAGCCCTCTACCTCTCCTTTTCTGACTTGGACGACCACATCGTCAATATTGGACGCACAGTAAAGATCCTCCTTGAAGAAGCTCCCGTGTTGACCGAGTTGCACATATGGAACGATATCAGCCAACATGTCAACGTCTTCAGCGCAGCTGCCTACTTGCCTCAGTTGACCAACCTTTCGCTTTCCGACCGTTCTCTCAGCTTCGACGGACCAAACGCGAATTTTCACAAGCTTACGAAACTGCACTTCTGCATGGCAAACATGGCTTCATTCATGAGTGCGATGGCCAATGTGACGTTTCCAAACCTTCAAAGCTTCCACGTCGTCCTGTATACCTGCGACAGCAACAGCCACCGTCCCCGCGATCTTCTGTTCTCCATCGTGCGCGTATGCCACGAGGCTCCTCTGAGCTCGTTGGTGCTGCGCTCCACGAGCGATCGGGATCCTTCCTCTCCCCCAATGGAAACTCTCGGGCCGAATTCGCTGGATATCCTGATGCACTTCCCACTACAAGAACTCCGAATCTGGATGTTGTGGTCGTGGGACTTGACCGACGACACTATGGAGAGGATCGCCCATGAGTGGCCTGACATGCAGGACCTAAGACTTGACCCGGCAGGTACATGGCCTAGGCCAAGCAACGTCACCGCGTATGGTCTGGAAGTCCTCACCTCCTCTTGCGGAAACCTCAGTGTACTTGGCCTTCAGCTAAACATAGCGCCGACTTATTGCAAGTGGTCAAAGGAATCGGATCCTCACGCGCACGTGGAGGATAGCACCTGGAGCGAAGCTTTGACAGTGCTGTTCGTCGGGCATTCGAACATCGACTCTCCGGCGGACGTCACGCAGTTCCTCTCGCACGTCTTCCCGAACCTCAAAACATGCACCCCGGAGCAGCCCGTCGAAGTAGGGGACCAGGTGATGTACAAGCGGTGGAGTGATGTGTATGAGTTTTTCTCCTCCAGAAATATGGCTCGCTACGAAGCACGGCAGCGGGATGACAACCGCGATGCCAAGTAGATGATTGCTGAGGTGGAAGTGAGCCCTATAGATGGTTTGTCGACCTCCATACTTATCATAAGCTTCATGGGCTGAGAGTCCGTTCAACTTGCGTTCAGATACCTCGCTGTCTATCGCAATTCTACCTATGTATCTACGTCAGTTAAATCATTGCGTTGCAATGAATCTAGTCATACGCACCTCCACATGGTCAATCCGCTGCACTTGGTGGGAAATTGTGAACTCAGCAGCATCCTCGCCCTTCCTACGTGACGTACAGTCCGGAAGTGATTTTGGTGCGAAGACAATTGACGGAGAGTGAGAGCTGCTCGTCACCACCGAAATACATGTAAGAGCGTCACAGGCTGGGTAGTGGTACTGCCGCTGCCAACCAGTGGCAACAGCCAAACAGAACGCTCACCACGGCACGCGTGCTTGTGATATTTCGTGGCAGGATGACACTATATCCACAGAATAAAGCCTCTGCATGATTATTCGAAAACAAAGATCACAGCAAGTACCATACATAAAGAACACCTAAGCGACAATGCTCATACGCCATTGCCAGTCCCGTATACACAATGCAACTGCACGAGTAATTTCGACCTAAAAGATGGCACTCCAGAACGCACGGAGAGGCCTAATCGTCGGTCAGGTCGATGACGACGCGCTCCCCAGGTGGAGGCGGCGGGACACAGATGATGGACGGCTCCCGCTTGATACCAGCACGACGATCAGCAGCAGCTATCTCAGCCCGCACGCGCCTCCGTTCCTCCTCCAACGCAGCCAGATACCTCTAACAAGATATCCGCATAAGTGTTCGACAGACATTGTACGAGAAATGTGATAAAACCTACCTCCCTGGTCTGAGCTTGAGCGGCCTCGCGTTCACGAAAGGCCTCGAGGAGGGTGTTCCTTGAGTTGTCGGCGTCGACAGCACGCCCAGCGTTGAAACCGCTGATCGACGGCAACGCTCGCAGTGCATCGGAGTTGCGTGGCGGGGACAGGATGATGCTTTGTGCCCTCAAGATATCTGATCATTGAGAGGAGCGTTGAGTACTCGAAGGCCAAGAAATAGTTATGCAACGTCTTTCAACATACCGTGTGGTCTGTATACGAACTTGATCTTGGCGTATGGGCGTTCCGGAGGATCAAGGCGAACCACATTGTAGTGAGTGACATTGCTTTGTCTAGCTTGAGGGTCTCCTAAGCTGCACACATGGATGAGAAACGAAACAACGGGAAAAGGGTTGCAGCGTACACAACTCGGTGAGCACCAGCCTTCTTACTGCGCTCATGGATGGGTTCGGTGTTCAAGGACGGAGAGACGATCACGGGGTTGTGTATAGGGACTCGCGTTCCGGGTACAAGGCGAAAGACTCGGAGTTCTATACAGCCTAGATTGTTCCACTTGGAGCGGTCCGACGGCAACAAGCGGTCGTCGTCTGATATCGGTGGTTCCCCATTCAGCGCGGTTCCTGCAAATAATTTACGAGTAATGGCACGTACCTGTCAGGTGCAAGTCCGCAAATTTGAACGAGCGGAAGGTGTTGGAGACGCCTGAGACACCGTCGACGACCCAGATGTCGCCTGGGTCATAGAGCCTGTCTACGACCATCGATCCGTCCATGTAGATTCTGACTGAAAACGACAAGTAGTCGGATTGGTTGCTAATATCTATGCCAAAAGTCTGAGAATCGGGTGAGTGGCGGAGCACGTTTACATGCGTGCGGACTCACCTCTCCAGCCTGACTAGCAACGTAACAAGTCGCCGTCTCCGCGTTCGGCCTCTCGACGCTGTACTCTTCCAAGCTAGCTCCATTCACCTGGATGCTCACACTGATGTCGCGAACAGTCGGCATGACGGGCAATGTTCTGTAGAGGTGATCGCAATGAGATCAAGAAGGGGAGGGATGCAGATCAAGATCAACTCACCGCAGAAGACAAACAATTTCTAACACTGGATGAGGAAGTCGTGCAAATTGAGAGCTCGAGGAGAACAAGAGAACGCGGCACTTGCTGTCGTTGCGCATCTTGGAAGAGACGATTATATAGGGACGCGTTCACCGGACGATTCGGATTTACGACCCGTTGCCACTCCGAAAGCACAAGGAATGATAAAGGCATCGGGTTCATGAATGATATTGCTGAACAAAGAGGACAAAGTCCTCGTGAGAGTGTGAAGTAGGAAGCGATACGTGTCGAGATCAAACCAAGAGCTGCAACACGAATGAGTCAGGGCGTGTGCTACTCAAAGCGGTGAAGGGCTCACGTATTTGCACCATTCGTAACGGCCACCGCTACCGAGTTGCCACCGTGTCGAAGCCCTGGGTACTCCGACTCATGCTATGTTTGAGTGATACTTGTCGAAAGCCGCGTGATCTGCCAAAAGGTGACTCTTCACAGAACGTTGAAGCTTTCAATCACATTCGCCGGGAGCCTGAAGGACGAGAGGGATAGGATGTCGGAACCACCAGCATAATATGATCGACAGCCTAAAGATCAGCACCCAGGGAAACTGGGTAGACTTAGCTGATGGATGAGGACGTGGTGTGGAACGGTGGAGTCGTATCCTAGTCGTATCGCGATGAGCAAGCAGGCCTTGGAGGGTATTGGTCTATCTTCCTCTCCGATGTTGAATGATCACGGTTTTGTCAAGGCCATCGAAGTCATAATGAAGACGGAAATGTGGGCCGTACACTGGAGAGGATGATGCAGATGAAGACGAATGGGCATGATGGAGGAGAAGGAGGAACCTGCCAGCCTGGCTTGGCTTGGCAAAGAGCGCGCGCGAGCGTCAAGTTGCATCCGAGCACTTCCCTCCTCACACGGTGACTTTGGCATTCTATCCAACTAGATCCAACCTCCAGCACTTCTCTCTTTGCCACAACCACGAAATCTCACGGACATTGAGCTGCAAAACGCCGAGAGGCTCCTCGAAGCTCTATCCGAGTCAATGGAGAACCTCGAAGTTCGATATCGCCATCCTCTTTTGGTCAATAGAGACAGCGAAGACGACTACGATTCAACTCCCTGTGAAGACATAGAGGATGCTAAGACGGTGAGACACGAACATATGCGCGATCGGAATATGTATTGATCTGCTTGCCTTGCAGCTGGCCGAGCTTCGTATGATACAGCTATCTTGGGCGATCCGTCAGAAGAAACAATGGCAGGAGAAGCTGGGACGACCCGATGTCGTGGAGCGATGGAAAGAAGAGGCTGCAACTGCTCAGGAACTCCTTCCTTCGCACCAGAAGCTATCGGCGAACATGGTGCGACCTCGAACGCTTCATACACCAGCAAAGTTTGTCGGCTGAGAGGTCGTTCGTGGAAGATTAGCTACGTCTTCACGGAACTTGAGGCATATGCCAGGCTGTCAGAGGCGAAGACGGGCATTCAAGTGAGTTCCATGACCTTTCGAAGATATCCTCGCATTGACATTCAATCAGCACGCATGCAACGACGCCACCTTCTGCTCCTACAGCCTCATCCCCGACGACGTCACTCAAGTGCTTCGTGAAGGAATCGCGGAGCTGGAGAACGTGCCGGAAGATCGGAAGGACTGGCATCCTGGGTCGAACGACCAAGTTTTGGATCTAGTCCATCCCTCGCTATACTGCCTGGCCTACGGTCAATCGTTGGTCCGCGACGATAATGGCGAGCTCTCCTGGGCCCAACCGTATCGCGACGACGAGGACGATAACTGGTTCTCTGATAAGTACGCTTGGCTCCCGTCAGACTTCTTCATCGACGCATCCGGCGGAGCAAGCCTCACATCGCCCTACATTAACAACCTACCCAAAGGCAATACAAAGCTCTACAGCATCATTCCCTCCATTCTTAGCAGCTTCATTCCACTGTTTGAACGCGTTCTGGGTGCAATCGATGCTACCCATCGTCCTGGGGCTCGCCGTGGCACGTCCACCGAGGCAAGTGACGCGCAGGAGGAGGATACACCTCTTCCCGGTCGCATCATACACGACGGGGACTCCGACCTCCCTTGCATTTGGCCTGACGACGAACCTCCTGAGGAATACAGTACAGCTTATGCAAACGACTTTGTGGGCTTTCCCGGCGACACCCGTCAAGAACGCAGGTTGGCTTGGGCTGCGTCGTTTCCGGGCGTCCGCCTGCCCGACTCTCCTCCAGCATACCAGGGTGCATTGGAGAGGGACTTCCGCGTGGCAGATTTGCGCGGACGGACGCTGCAGTGCATCGTTAAGCTCGCAAACATCCAGCTGACCCCGGAGAAACCGTCGTATCCGGGAGGTAGCTGGCATGTTGAAGGTGCGCATCGAATCTTCTTTGTTATTCTTATGCCGTGGTTCGCGCTGATGATGACTTCCTAGGCATGTTGAACGAGAGGATTGTGGCGACTGGTATCTATGTACGTATTCTCATCTTTCACCAGTGAGAAGCTTCAACTGAAGCTCGCTGCACTTACTAGTATTATGATGCGGAGAACATATCCGAATCGCATCTTCAATTCCGCACCTCAATCCCCGGAGTGACTTACCATGCGCAGAACGACGACATGTGCACCCACATAGTATACGGACTGACATAGTAAGCTTTCGTCGTTTATTCAACACAGATTCGTCATCCCAATACTCACTTCGTTCCAGCGACTCTGAACTGGTACAAGAACGCGGACAGATCTCCACCTGCGCCGGCCTCTCCCTCGCCTTCCCCAACATCCACCAACACCGCGTCTCTCCCTTCCACCTCGTCGACCCTACCAAACCAGGCCACCGCAAGATCCTCGCCTTTTTCCTCGTAGACCCGACCATCCGCATCCCGTCCGCGTCGAACGTCGCTCCGCAACAAGGGAGCTGGATGGCTGACTTCATGCACGACAACTCCGAGGCTACTGGCGTTGCTGGAACATACTTCGCAAGGCTGCCTGTGGAGGTGAGGGATGAGATCGTTGGGCTTGCGTTCATGTCGGAGGCGGAGGCGAGGGAGATTCGGGAGGATCTGATGCAGGAACGAGGGCATTATGTGGATATGTACAATGAGGAAGTGATGCGGTTTCCGTATAACCTCTGCGAGCACTGAGATGTCTGGTGGGTCGTCTACCTCCGCGCGTGCTCAATGTATCAATACCTGCTCTATGTATGACCATGGAAGAGTGCTTCTTGAAGAGATAGCAATCATCACTTAGCGGAGAGGAGTGCACGGCCCAGGGAAGCAGTCGCCGGCATTGAAGAGCTCGGACTGTTTGGATGGTATCTCGGAGAGAGACGATGATATTATACGCATTACTACAATACAATTACACTGTACGCAATTCGTCAAACCTGAATCACCAGACATAACAGAAATCCAACAGCGCATGAATGCCATTCCAGGGCACGTTCAGAGGTTCAGTCCTCAGTCAAGTCAATGACGATGCGCTCTCCGGGAGGAGGTGGAGGCACAGAGATGACGGACGGCTCTCGTTTGATACGAGGAGCAGGATTCGCAGCATCTATCTCTGCCTGCACGCGCCTTCGTTCTTCCTCCAACGCAGCCAGATAAGCCTGTCAACGTGTCCGTCATCAATGTCCGACTAGACCTCGCAAAAGAATCACTACACACCTCCCTTGACTCCGCTTGAGCGGCATGTTGTAGGCGAATACCCATAAGTAGACTGTGTATGTGGTCTTCAAGTCCCGTACGACGTCTGCCTATGCGGCTGTACGGTTGATAGCTCCTCCCGTTGCGCGAATGCGACGCTCGCGCTACAGTGGGAGTACGCGTCGGAGATGGGATGATGCCTTGTGCTCTCAGGATATCTGTGCAGCGAGAGGAACATTCATGAATGAGAACCAGAAATCGGTGGATAGTAGCACATCAACGTACCGTAAGGCTTGTATACAAATTTGATCTTGGCATATGGACGTTCTGGAGGGTCGACAAGAGACGTAGTATACCAAGTATCATAACCCATCCGAAATTCAGGATATCCTAGGCTGATACAGGAATGAGTGCACATGAACAATACGATGTGCGAATGAGAGCAACGAACATAATTCTATGAGTTCCATCCTTCTTGCTTCGCTCGTGAATGGCTTCGGTACTCAAATCCGAAGGAATCGTCCCGGAGCTGCTTGCAAAAACTTTCGATCCGGTTGTCACCCGAAAGACTTCGAGCTCGATACAGCCGAGATTGTTCCACTTGGAGCGGTCCGAAGGTAAGAAGCGGTCGTCGTCTAGCATCCAACATCTCTGACAGTGAGCATGTCGGTAATTCACATAATAACAAGTCCGGGACATACCAGTGAGGACTAGCTCGGCAAACTTGAACGGGAGGAGATCGTTCGAGGCGGTCGTGATGCCATTCGTGGTTCCACTTTCCAGTGGGCCACAAATCCAGCTACCGACGAACACACCGTCCATGCAAACGCGAACAGAAATCGAATGAGTGTTCGAATTGTTGGAGATGGCTACCCCAAACATCTGCGAAACTCTGTGAGTGACCGAAGCGGCGGAGATATATGTGTGCCCGCTCACCTCTCCAGCCTTACTTGCAACATAGCAAGTTGCTGTCTCCAGGTCCGGCCTTTCGACTTTGTACTCTTCCAACTTCGACTTGGCTCTGTATGTGCGGATGCCCACGCTCATATCTCGAACTGTTGGCATTATAAGCGGCTAGTTTCGTCTGAAATGATAATCGTAATGAGAGTCAAGTAGCAATGCAAATCATGACTGCTTTACCTGTCAGAGTAGGGGGATCGTGCGAATCGAGAAGCGAGGGTGCGAGAGACAGACGAGCGAGGAGGGATGTGCAGGCCATCCGCATTTTGAACGCAACAATTATATGGGGTGCGTTCACCATGCGTTTTGACATGACGGCTCGCTGCCACTCTGAGAGCACGAAGGACAATGAGAACCACGCGTGTGGCTGACGGATGGCAGTGCTGAACAAAGAGAAAAACGTCCGCTCCGAAGTGTGGAGGAGGCGATGTGTATCTAGATTCGAAGTGGAAGGGATGTTAGGGCGAGTGCACGCAAAGTGGTGGAAGTGGACTCACCTTTGCTAATCACATCCCACTGAGCCACCACATCCCACCGAGCCACCGCGTCCCACTGAGCCACCACAGAGTACTGAGCCACCACAAAATGCTGAGCCACCTTGGTATTAGATCGAGCCACCGCAGAGTATCAGTGAGCCACCACTGCTGCTCCGAAACCCGGATGTCTTCCAATGAAAGAGGGCCGCAGTAAAGCCTCGAGGTCCACCGCAAAAACGATGCCTCGCCATGTTTGCACACCGGCCGGCGTGTCATGGACCGATTATCGGGAGCACTTGCATGCAATAATGGCAACCCGGAGATCAGAATGGCGGAAGGAGGGCTGGAATGAGCTGTGAACCTGAAGGGGATACAGTCGGGGGTAGTGTTTGACAGCACATAGTACAGATCTTCGTATTTTTCTCTTCCTTTCGCCAACACCCTACTTTCGAGCCCTGTCGATGTCTTCGATACCGTAACGCTGCATCTTTGAAAACAAAGGGAGAGGTTTGTCGAGAAAGATGAAAGATGTTGGTGAAGTGAGGATGAAGTGCGTGGCCAAGATGCGCTCGACGATTACGCGCGCGTCGACCCTCTCAATCAGGTTCAATCCCAAGACTGAAGGTACGGAGGCGTCGCTATCGTTCATCGTCGGTGGTATAGGTACAATTTCACAAATCTATCGATACATGCGTAGGATGTGAATGATACAAATGAACTAAAGTCCCATGGAGTAGAAATATACACTGTGCAAGAAGGGGCAATCAACAGGCTACTGGCCTTCAATCCGCCGTCAAATCAATGACAAGAGCCTTCCCTTTCCTCACCAAAGGTACTCGAATCGGCGAAGGCTCTCTCTTGACTCGGACTCGGACGCCTACGCCAGAACGCGCCGCGTCGACCTCAGCCTGAGCCCGCTCCAGCTCGGCTTTCAGAGCAGCCAAGCGTTCCTGCGATGCTTCGCGTCAGTGATAACAAAACAGCATCAACAAGCCAAACGCACCTCTTTCTCCGCGAGATCGTCAACCCTCTCCAGCTCCTCACGTTTGACTGCACGCTTCAGTGACGGACTGGACGTCGGGAGCCGTTTGACGGGATGGGGAACCGGTGCGTGGGGTTCTTCGTTCTGGCGTTTGTGCGGAACCTTAGTGGGTGACTTCTTCGGTGAAACAAGCTTTGGAGGGATGGGCATGATTCCCTGTGCTTGCAGAATGTCTGCGGTAGTGTTGAGAATAGAGCTGCAGCAAGACGAACGGAGACTCGTACCTGCGGGTCTGTAAACGAACTTGATCTGGGCGTATGGTTTGCTCGGCGGGTCAATATAACTAGGTTTCACGACCGAGATGGCACTTCGAGACGTAACGGCTCCAAGGCTGAGACGACATGAACCAAGATAAGCAGTCAATCCCAACGAGACGGAAGAGCTACGCACACCACGCGATGTGTCCCCGACTTCTTGCTGCGCTCATGAAGAGCGTCGTTCCTGAGCATCACCGACCTATCTGCCACCCTCTCCGGGACGTCGTAGCCCGTCTTGATCCTGCACGCCTTCAGTTCGATACATCCCAGACTGGGTACCGCTCCACCATGAAGCGCGTCCTCGTGGTCTGTCACGTTCCATTGCAATGTCAGTGATTCAGAGACAAAGACGCGTCGATGAACGGGGAGGGACTTACCGGTAAGCCGAATCTTTCCAAACGTGAAAGGTCGGTGTGTGGTTGCGGTAACGTTGACACCCTCAACGATATGGCTGAACTTGGGTGCGAGGATTTGACCCATGACGCGCACGCCGTCGACGTGAATGGCGAATATGACGCGGTCGGTCGAATCGTTCTTGAACCTGATCTTGAACGCCTGAAATGAACACTCGATTTTAGATGGTGCGAGCACTCAGAGATCGGGTTGTCGACGCACCTGGCCAGTCTGACTAGGCACATAACAGCTGGCACTCTTCTCCGCACACTTCTCCTCCGTTCCATATTCTTTCAACTCTGCTCCGTTAACGAGGATGCTCGCGCTGACACGCCAAGTGCCAACCATTGCATCAGTTCCGCGGGTGTTTGGCTGGAATTCGGAGGGAGTCAGTCGACATTGCAAGATGGAGTCAAGCCAGACTGGGACTTACGTAGGAGGTAGTAATGTTCCGGAACTCAGATAGTGTACTGATAGTGTGTGCAGCGGTGCAGCGAGAGTACAACCGGCGGCACCACACTCGATGGGTAACGCTGCCTTCGGTCACGCGTCGCTCTGTGACGCAACGCGTTTGGACGTCACGGTTGAACGACTCTGAGCATACTACGATCGCCTCCTCTCTTCCCTCGTATCCATGTCCCGCGCCCTCGATGTTCGAATCTATAGTACGTATTAATTATTCTTTCATGCACCGGCTTGCTGCAAGGTTGACTTGAACTACGAAATCAGGCACTCCAGCTTCACTTGGAGATGTTTTGCAAATCGCGGGGTGCAGATCATCGAGTTTATGTTGCTGTTAGCAGATACGAAGAACCGATGAGGCCTTGGAACAGCTTGGAACCCGGTTTCTCCTGCCAGCGGGTACCTGCCACCCAGTCTGGCGTTTTGAAAGTTGCACAGCATTGATGTCGCTGTTAGCATATGCCGTCTATTCCAGAGCCGCAGAGCGTATACAAAGCGATGGCAAACGTATCATGGCCCTCCAGCTGAGCTCACACATTCATAGGTGCTGGACGGTACGTTTTTTCCCATTCACACCGTTCCGTTCGGCGACAAGACGCTAACTTTGCTATCTTCTTCTGCAGCCTGTACCTTTATCGACGCCCCCGACGACTTCAAGTGGAACGCTTCCATCCTCCACCACATCTCGTCATGCGGTTCACCGCCGCTTTTGTTGCTTTCATCGTCGTGGCATCCACAGCTGCCTTCGCGGCCCCGCTTGGCGTCCGCGTGCCGAGCGTCTATGCACGCGACGACTTTTCCTCTCTTACCGCCCGAAATTCACTGTACGTCTCGTAGCGTCGTCTCTGAGGGCTTCCAGTGACTGACTGCAACCACGCGCCCTTACAGTAACGAGCTGGAGAGGCGGGCGGGCGAAGACACGCCCAAACCGGACGATCCTCCTGCTACGAGCAAGGCGAAGCCAGCTCAGCCAAAGACCCCGGCTCAGCTTCAGAAGCTGCGTGATGGCTACAGGAAGTTTCGGGAGTCGGATCACGGGAAGCAGAAGAAAGCGGAGTATCTTGCTAACAACAAAGACCTGGTGCTTGCTCAGGCGCGCAAAGACAACAAGAACGCCCGGGCAAGAAAGAAGGCGGCGATGCCGCCCAAGCCGGCGATGACTGAGCAGGAGAAGGCAGATCAGGAGGCGACGAGGAAGGCGGCGAGAGCTACGTCGAAGCAAAAGTGGCTGGCGAAGCATAAGGGGCCGCCAAAGCCGCCGATGACTCAAGAGGACAAGGCAGCTAAGGCGGAGGCGAGTAGGCTGGCGAAGAATGCGCGCAACAAAACGTGGCGGGACAACAAGAAGCCGCCGCCAAAGCCGCCGATGACTGAAGAGGAGAAGGCAACTCAGGAAGCGGAGAGGAGGAAGGCGAGACTTGCGTCGAAGAAAAAGTGGCGGGACAACCAGACAGCTGCAAAGCCGCCGCCACCGCCGATGACTGACGAGGAGAAGGCAGCTCAGGAGCAGGCAAAGAAGGTCGCGAAGGCAGCGTACAACAAAACGTACCGGAACAAGCTGAAGGCGCCACAGCCGGCGATGACTGAGGAAGAGAAGGCAGCTCAGGCGGATAAGGCGGAGGCGATGAGGTTAGCGCATAATGCGCACAACCAAACGTACCGGGACAAGAAGAAGGCGCACACACAAGAGAATATCGACAGGAGCAAAGAGCAGTTTCGTGCTCAGAGAGGAAACTCTCCCGCTCATCAGCCCGCGACGGCAGACGATACGCCTACCCCAGGCCCTGCTCCTCCTCCCTCTCCCGGTCCTCCCCCTCGTTCTCCCACACCCCCTACTCCAATTGCTGGAGGTCCCAACGACGCCGACGATCTCGAGGCATGGGGCCATCATTTGGCGCCACTGTCACATGCACTTCACGACGACATTCCCATAGACCCAAACCTCCACTGATGATGATGCTGAGGTGGTGAGGCAGGAGCGCAGAGCATGGACGACGGCGTGGAGGTCTGAGGCAGTCTAGTCGTTGACAGCTGTGGACATTTCGATAGACTCGGAGACCTCGAGTAGTCAGATCCAGTCTATGTTCGTGCTCGCTCAGGCAATAGATGTGTTCGAATCGGTGCAGTGTACCGTACATATACTTGTCACAAGAGCCCCGCGTCGATCGTCTCATCTTTCAAAGCTTTCAGACCATCGACCTGAAGCGTAAGCGTGCCAAATGAGTGAACGATGCCATCACGATATTGCTTCGCCGCACCGATATATAGCAGGGACGGAAGTGTAGGAAAGGCGAAGGACAAGTTGGGATTATGATAAGTTTTGTATGATTTGCGTAAGAATACACCGGTGCGAATGCAAGCGACACCCGAGAGCAATGCTCCAGTCAACAAATACAGCACGTAGTCCCCGTCAAACAAGCACGCTTCCGGCCCTCCGATACATTCTCTCAATCTCGCGTCAAGTCAATGACCACAGGTCCAGCTGTGACAGATGCCTTCAGCTTGGCTTCAATCTCCTCAAGATCTCCAAAAGATGTGCGGATTTGCGCTTGCACTCCATCCGTCTCGGCCTTGACGACTTTGATCGGGGCCTGCAGAGAAAATCAGAGGGTTTGAGCGTATGGCAATGTGAAGATACGCCGGAGTATGCACGTACGTTTCTCGAAGCTCGGGTAGAAGGTCCACCTATACGCTCATCAGTAGCTTCTGTCTTTATTAGATCTTGCCGTGGAGACGCAGATGACGAGCTTGAGGGTGGCGGTAGGTATTGATGAGGTTCCTCTGCTTTGCGTTTGCGCGAAGACGTTGAACTACTCTCGGCCACCGCAGCTGAAATGATGCCCTGTGCTCGAAGTACCTCTGTCAGAGTCTTTAGTCAGTACATACGTCACGTCACTTCGAGCATGCAGCATACCACGCGGCCGGTACATGAATCTGATCCTCGCATAAGGACAATCTGGAGCATCGAGTCTGGTCACTTTGACTGCATCGCGTGCCGGGCGACGAGACTCAACAGCACCCAGCCTGACTTTGGAGGTGAGAAAAGACTCAAAGAGAAAGGAAGGAAGGAAGAGGAAAGCACGTACGCAACTCGATGACCACCCAGCTTCTTATCACGCTCATGGACCGCCTCATGACTAACCGTGTTGGACATGTCGATGGTTCTCGGCCCACTGACTCTTCTCGTGGCAGGATCGAGGCGGAAGGCCAGTAACTCTATGCATCCGATCTTCTCAGCAGACCAGTTGTTCGCTGCATCGTCGTCATCTAAATTCAACAATATGTCAATACGAGCGGAGCTCAGGACAAGTCGTGAAGAAGGCAGCGACGACGTAGTACCTCACCCGTGAGTCGCAGGTCACCAAATTGGAAGTGGCGAAATGTCGTGGGCGAGACATCAACACCCTTCACAGTGTTATGGTCTCCTAGTTTGCATAGCTGCTTAAACACACGTTTGCCGTCCATGTAAATCGCAAAACCGACTAGTTCTTGCGAGTCGTTCTCTACACGGATCCAGAATTTCTGGATAGCCGAAAGTTCGTCAGGTTTGCAGACATAGTAAAGTAGCAGTGAGAAACGCACCTGATTCGCCTCACTCGCAACATAGCACGTAACAGTATTTCCGTCCTCTCTCTCTTCGTATTCCACCGCCCTCTCGCCGTTCACGAAGATCGTAGCACCAAGTCCAAGTATTCTCGGCATGGTATAGGTCCAAGTTACTTTTTGAATCGTTCTTCGGTTGGATCTCGTCTTTAGAAAGCATGTGATTAGTTTTTCTTGTCATAAGAAGGGATCAAACCCACTCACAAGATACTAATAGTAGGAGGTGATGACGGGAAAGCAATGAATGAATATGGGTGATGAGAGTCAGGCGAGAGAGAGAGAGGCGACGATGGAGGAGCGTGACCACGCGGCCGCTGGAAACACGACCCGTCACCGACGCGTGACGCCGCGTCCCTGTCACCCCCAGGCCAACTGCCCTTGTCTCCCCCATTGACCACTACGTCCTAAATTCACCTTCCCTTGCGCGTCACTCAGGAAGAAGAGAGCTTGTACGATTTTTTGAGGCACAGGTGAGTGATCAAATGGGTTTTATGCTAGAACAGGTGCTAAATTTGCTCATCGTACAAGTTATCGTACAGAGAAGTCGAACAGAAGTTGAGGCTCCGAAGACCACAAAGAATGCCCCAGGTATTGGAATATGGAGCACGACTTTGCGTAGATGGAAAGGAGATTGATGAGTATGCCGTGGAGGAAAGCGGTGGTAATGCAGTCACCTGTTACGTGGCCAGCAACATTGACCAGGTCAGTGCGGGTCTGCACTCCTCCTCGTCCAGCCAGTGACTCGAGCTCTCGAACTTTGGAAGATATTCGAGATCAAGATTCAAAATGCATCGTGTGGGCTAGTGGAGTTCCAACTTCATCTGGATGGGAAAGAAGTCGTGAGCCAGCTGCTCGGTGCGGGCGGCACAAAACTCATCGATGGAGTCCCTGTCACTGCGGATCTTGTGCGACGTTTCTCCTTTGGAGCTATGCGATTGACGGGTGCGTGTGTCGTATCAAGCTCAGTCAGACGGAGCGACCTCTCTTACCACTATTGACGCATTCTGCATATGCATTAGATGACGACGCCCTTAGAGATCAGGCGAATTTAGAGGAGGTCGGATGTATAGAACTTCGAATATTTCGTGTCAAACCTGGACCTCGAAAGGAGACTTCTGTGAAGGACAGCACGCAAGGCCTTACTAATGATCCTATTCATGAGCGATCCAAGAAATCAAGTACTCATAGAGTTGTGTTTGTCATTCCTCCACCTATCGCGCCAGTCTGATGCTGACCCGTCGAATAGTTTAGGGGCTATTGCCCGTCGAGACAAACGTATAACAACTGTCCTATTTGATAGGTTAGATCGAAAAGACCGACCATACGCACGGATCAAGTTTATCTATCGCCCCTATGGTATACGGAATGCAGTTCGGAATGTTGCACACCCTTGCTAACTCGCTTGTCACCAGATGTACTGCAAGCCCAAGGTATCGTTCCAGCGAGAAGCCAATCGGTCTCTCGCAAACGAAAGTCGGACGACCCGCACCAAGCCACACCGCCTCCTGTCGCTTCCGGCTCAGCGTCCAGTTCCAGCAATATCAAAGTGAAGCGGGAGATTGCAGGTGACTCTCTCACCGATGCTGAGAGGGCCGCAAAAGAGGTACGTACACCCATCGGTATCATGTATGTAATCCTGGCTCATTGATGCACATACAGGAACGCAGGAAGCGGTTGAGAGAAGAGTTGGAAAGGGTGGAAGCTGAACTCGACGAAGGATTTGCAGATCAGTCGAATGTAAAGAGGGAAACATCTCCCATCCGTGTACCCCCACTCGCCTCGGGGAAGCGCGGCGTAATTGACTTGACTTTGGACTAGCTTCAGTGGTGATCCTGACTGCGTACTGATGGCCGTCAAGAGTACCGTGACGACGTACAGCCTGAACTCATCGTAAGACCTCCGATCATAGGCAAGTGAGGTAATGCGAGAAGGGATTCGCATCCGCGCCGAGGCCTTGCACGTCTTCTGGCTTTGGTCCGCATTTTCGACACGTACGTACCTTGAAGCCGTTTTCATTTGTGCCTTTGAGTCTGAACCCACTGTAGGAAGCAACACGGACGATACGACGAGTGTTAAGCACGGTCGCGGCGTCCGAAACTCACAATACGGTGGCTTAGTCGACAATGATCTGATTTGCGAGAGATGCTACAACACCATCGTATATGCTACATGGTAAAAATACAAGGGATATCTAGGCAACTTGGATATAACTGCTTCTGAGGCGATCCTTCAGTCTAGTGTCAAATCAACCACGACGCGCTCTCCCGAACCTGACTGAGGAACGCGAATGGGAGAAGCCTCTCTCTTCATCTTTGGCCCATCCAACCCGAAAGGTTCAACGTCAAGTTCTGCTTGGAGACGATCCATCTCAGCTTTCAAAGCCTTCAGACGGTCCTATAGAGGCAACTCGCATGAGAACCGTTCATGTACACCAAAGTTGCGGTACATACTTCCTTCGCCGCTCGAGTAGCTAGCGCTAGATCATCGCTTGAACGTGTACTTGCGAGCTCTTGCTTGACCTCAGCTTTCACTGTGCTCGGAAGGGCTCGACTAGTTGAGCTAGCCAGGGTTCTCGTGGATGCTGGGATGACCCCTTGAGCTCGGAGCATAGCTATGCGTAGCTGTGAGCTCAGCTGACCCGTGAAGCCAAAATACACAACAAACCGTATGGTCGATAGAAGAACTTGATTCGAGCAAAAGGATGCTCTGGAGAGTCGATGCTCTTGACTGAAAATGTCTGTTTCCTTCCACGAGGTTCTACATCGGCGAGCCTGGTTATATGCGTCAGTGGAAAGCTGAGGCGAGTGAGCCAAGACCGAGCCCGTACACGATACGATGAGCACCAGACTTTTTGCTACCTTCGTGAACAGGTTCATCGGTCATGATTTTTGTCTTGTCTTCCACAGTAGTACGTCGCTTAGACCTGGGGCAGACCCGAAGCACCAATAACTCTATGCATCCTATCGCTCTCGGATCCGCTGACTGTTCGCTGAGTACGGTTTCATCATCTGGCATGAAGGAATTACAGTGATGATCGATGAGGCACTGAGACTTCAGCCAATACAAGCAATAACGTATTCACCTGTGAGACATATTGCATCGAACTTGAAAGGACGAAATTGCGTGGACGAGACGTCGACGCCTTTCACAACGCACGGATGCTCCCGAGAACACAGCTGCCCAGCAACCCGCTCGCCGTCCATGTATATCCAAAACGTGACCAGCTCTTGAGAGCAGTTCCAGACCTCGATCTCAAATTTCTAGATAAAGGGGTTTTTGTGAGTAAAGCGTAGGTCACGAGAATTGTAGAGTCGAAAACGGCGCGCCTGGTTGACTTGGCTCGCAACATAACATGTCACTGTATCACCCTCAGTCTCAACGCCGTATTCATCACCGTCCAAGCCACCCATGATGATGTTCGCGCCAAGGGTATGGATTTCGGGCATTATACGGAACCTGCTCGAGCCGAGCGGGCTCAAGGGGTTGAACTGCAACGTCCGGAGTCAGCTCATAAGACCCTAGAAGTCATGCGCCCAATGTTGCTTACAAGATTCCAGCACCCAGCACTGATCTCTCGAAGCTCAGCAGCGCAGCAGCGTATTAAGAGGAAGAAGAGGATACGTAGTTAGTCTGTTCCATTGTTCAAGAAGTCCAGTTTGGATCGCCTACGTCACGGCTGTGACGCGTCGCGTTCCGCGAGCCACGTGCTCTTTGGAGTCAAGTTTGAGGAACTCGTACAAGAATGCTATCCTCGCTCCATGCATTTCCGACCATGAACCCACAAGGAATACGAGAAAAGCTGCATTGCCACGGATCCAGCCGGTATAGGTCACATAACGCTAGCTGAAGTGAGCCGCCAGTCCTTCAATCCACAGTCAAGTCAATGAGTACGCGTTTCCCCGACTTCCGTTGTGGTACGCGTATGGGCGAGGCCTCTCTTTTGATAGGCAAGCCTTCATCGTCCGAAGATTCCTCGTCGATCTCAGCTTGCACTCTTTCCATCGTAGCCTTTAGTTCCCTTAGAAGATCCTACAATGCCATTGGTACGTGCAGTGAGATCCATATGCATGTCTCCGAGCAGCAAGACGCACCATTTTTGCAGCTTTTGCCGCACTTCTAGGGCGTCTAGCTTCTTCTTTTACTTCGACCTTCACTGAGGATTCGCGAGAGGATTGAGATGTAGAGATGGCGCGAGCAGGCGGTGGCACAGGCAGGTGAGGTTCATCGGCTTTGCGCTTGCGGCTTGAGTTCAAGCTCAAATCCGAGCTGCTTTGAGCAGCCGGAATGATTCCTTGTGCTTGAAGCAGATCTGTGAATTACTCGAAACCTAAGATCGGTCCATAAAGTCGTAGGTTGCTGATAGCCTACCGTGAGGTCGATAAAGGAACCTGATACGTGCGTAGGGGCGATCTGAAGGATCGAGTTTTTGGGTCCTGACCCTCTCCACAGCCGGTTGATTCTGCGTAGTGCCTAAGCTGCTCCGAATGTTGTGATAACGACGAGCCATGCAGCGAAGGGACTACTCACGCAACACGATGAGAACCGGATTTCTTACTGCGTTCGTGAACCGCCTCGTCACTGATGTGAGAGGAGTGATCCCTGAACGTCGCGGGCTTCGAGGTACCCGGCCGAGCACGCAACACCCTTAGCTCTATGCAACCTACATCTTTGCCAGCCACGAGATCTCGCACAGTATCGTCATCTATGGAGCAATATACATTCAGCTCGACGGGGCTAGGCCTATCTGCCCATGGGATGTGTCGTACCAGTGAGCCGCAATGCACCAAAATGGAATGGCCGCATAGTTGTCGGTGTTACATCTACCCCTTCCACGACATCGGTATCTCCACGAGAGCAGAGCAGACCTTGTACATCTTTCCCATCTATCCAAGTTCGGAATGTAACCAGGTCTTGCGATGTGTTCTCGATTTGAATGACAAAATTCTATGTAGGCCGAGAAACTCAAGAGTCAGTAGTGAGAACGTGAACAAGGCCAAGGACGAGCGTACCTGATCCACTTGACTAGCAACGTAACAACTGACTGTGTTTCCATTCACCACTTCCTCACCATACTCCTCCAATTTCTCCCCGTCCACGAGGATCTGAGCGGAAAGGCCAAGGATTCCAGGCATGTGTCGCGGTAGTAGAGCACAGTCACCGAGCTTCTTCGAGATACACTATCTGCTCATAGTTTCGTTCAGTATGGGGATCATGCCAACCGAATTCGGCAGCAACTCAACTCACGGATAGAAAAGCGTCTCGATGCGTAATATGTATATGAGGGGGAGTCTGGGAAGAAGACGACGACGCGGAATTTGTTGAACGCGGCGCGTAACGGACGGATCACAGCCGTGACTACATGTGACGTGACGCGTTTTTGGGTAGGATATCGGGTCACGCACGCGTGTCTTCGCAATTGGACGTGCAAGCAGGATGACGCATAGCAGTACAAAAGGAGTATCGACATGTTCAAGACATAAAGGTACCGGCGGGACCTAAACGTAATTGAATTCAGTGTAAAGGGCTCATTCGCAGGTATCACAGCAGATATCATGAATCCCGAAGTTTAAGATAGAACTGGGGTTTGTATTCAGGCCTAGGCTCTCGGAGAAACTGCAAAAGACAGCAGCAGAAACCTCTGTCAAAAGATGTTCGAGATGCGGGGAAGTATGCGAAGAGTGAGGATGCCATGAGATGATACCGCGAAGCAAAGAACAAGCCGGATCCTTTGAGCCTTCTGAGATGTGTACATCCTTCGCCGGCGCTCCGTGAAGGAAAGTTCTTCCTGTATTGGCCTTGTACGAAGAAGAGATGAAGAGTCGTATTCTGTAGAAGTGGGGTGCAATCTGACGAAAGGTGTGTAGGAACTGCCGATCAGCTGCGAATCGTCTTGTTGATAGGCACGGCTCTCACCAGAACACAGTCCTAGGGGACGAAAAAAGCCTTCCGATCTGGAGTACCGCGTGCAACGGGACCTGGTCCAAAGTTTGCGTCCCAAACCATGTTAGACATTCAGAGTCTGAGTACCGCGACCAAGACCGCGACCTCTGAGCGACGGACGCTGACTCAGCCTACTCACGTCAGCGACGGCAGCAGGCGGAATTTGAACGATCGACGTCAATGTCAACCCCACCGCCCACCGACTCGGCTGTACGATGAACAACATTCTAATTCTCCTCCTCATCGCGATCGACGACCATCAGCAAACACAGCGACCATGTCCATGCAGCCAGAGATCACCGACACGTCCTACAAGCCTCCGCCGGGACGGCTTGGAAATCTGACTCCGGAGCAGGAGCAGACGTTGGAGAAGTTCAAAGAGGAGCTCAAGGCGGAAGGGCATTTCGTGCCCGAGCGGATGGACGATGCTACCTTGCTAAAGTGAGTGAATAACCAATCTGTTATCCAAAAGTTGAGTCTGACCGACCGTATGTCCTTGAATAGATTCCTGCGAGCTCGCAAGTTTGATCTAGTCAAGGCAAAGGCTATGATTCTAGCGACCGAGAAGTGGAGGAAAGACTTCGGTGTCGATGAGATCGTTGCGTGAGTACCTGTTATCCAAGATCACGGACTAGTGTTCATTTGTGACGGCGCGCAGGTCCTTCGACTTCAAGGAAGCGGCAGAAGTAGACAAGTATTATCCGCAGTACTACCATAAGATGGATAAAGTCAGTCTCCTCGCCATAATACATAGATAACACCACTCACCTCGGATCACAGGATGGGCGGCCCATCTACGTCGAACGTCTCGGCCTCCTGAACATCAACGAGCTATACAAGATCACCACCAAAGAACGGCAGCTCAAGCGGCTCGTCTACGAATACGAGAAGTTCCTCTCCGATCGTCTTCCCGCCTGCTCGAAAGCCGTTGGACACCCCGTCGAGACCTGCTGCTCCATCCTTGACCTGAAAGACGTGTCCCTCTTCAATTTCTGGAAGGTCAAGGATTACATCCAAGAAGCCGCGGGGATTTACCAGAACCACTATCCGGAGTGCATGGGCAAGATGTATGTCCTCAACGCGCCGTTTGGGTTCACGACGGCGTATAACGTCGTCAAGAGGTGGTTGGATCCGGTGACGGTGTCCAAGATTACGGTGATGGGATCAGATTATAAGGAGACGTTGTTGGCGCAGATTCCGGCAGAGAACCTGCCCAGGGAGTTCGGAGGAGAGTGTCACTGTGCTGAGGGTTGTTCGTTGAGTGATGCTGGACCATGGAAAGAGGCGTGATTATGCATCGTAGACCACTAGACTCGGGTTTGGATTTGTTGCCGAATATTTTTGGATAGTACTCTCTGTTTCCTTGCGACTTGATACGTGTTTCGCGCAGGCGTTCAGAGTGGAAAAATGAGAAGAAAAAGAGGCAGAGAGAGTCCCGCGGATGGACATGATGTTATTCACGTGGCCAGAGCAACCCTGCAGCCTGTCTAAGCGCAACGCGACCGCGGCATACGTAATTGGTCTTGCACCTCTCTCTCATCTATGTACCCCCATCTTCCCTGCTCATGAGGCAAAGAACTATTGTTCTAGACAATGGCGCGTCGACGATAAAACTCGGAGTTCTTGGAATTGACAAGAGCCCGCGGTTCGTCTCTATGATCCTGCAGTCCGGAGCTATGCGCTCATTTCGTTCAATTGCAGGATCATTCCCAACGGTGTCTTTCGATCTCGAGGAGACAAAACCACTTATGTTGGGAAGCAGCTTTACGACTGCAATAACTTCGCGTCTCTGCATCATAGACTTCCTTTTGAGAAGGTACGCGCGGCCGTCGGCCTAGTGTGTGAGGATAGGGTGACGACAACTTCGTAGTGAGAATAGGGATACCTCGTGGATTGGGATATACAGAAGGCGGTATGGGATAGCTTGATATACGGTGGCGAACTTGGGGTACGCCGTCGTTGAATTTTACTTTGATCCCATGACTGACTGGAGAATGCGCAGGTGGATCCTGGAGACGCATCGTTACTCATAACGGAACCTTACTTCGACCTCCCAAAGCTACAAGACATCTACGATCAGTTCGTATTTGAGGAGTATGGATTCAAGGCATATCACCGGTGCACACGTAAGTATTTTTCACGATTGACTAAGCGAAACTAACATCCTTGCGAGGGTAGCGGCGTCCATGATGCCCTATGGCGACCTATTTCGTCTGCGCGGACACCCAGCTCCAGAATGCATGCTCATTGTTGACTCTGGGTTCAGCTTTACGCATGTGGTGCCCATCTTGAGTGGGTCGGTCGTGTGGGATGCAGTGAAGAGGTAAGTTGCGTGTCTGTCTCGTCGTGAATCCAACTGATGTATAGCGCGCTGCAGGATCGACGTAGGAGGAAAGTTGCTCACGAATCATCTCAAGGAGCTAGTGTCATTCAGACAGTGGGATATGATGGACGAGACGTATATCATCAATGACGTGAAAGAAGCATGTTGCTACGCTTCGCAAGAATTCGAACAGGATCTGGAAGCTTGCAAGTACGCTGTCCTATGCCTCTCATCGCGAGTGCGGCCTTCCTCATGATCTTACCTCCAGGATCGATGCAAGAGCGAATCCCATCGTTCAGGAATACATCCTCCCGGACTTCTCGGTGCCCCGTCCAGGCCATGTTCGACAACCTGGCGAGCAGCTACAAGAGTCTTATCAGATTTTATACATGAATAACGAACGGTTCTCGGTTCCAGAGGTGATTTTCCGTCCGGATGATATCGGTACGTGCGGATTCTTGCGTCTTGATGTGCTCTGAGCTGATACTTGGTACAGGCATGGAACAGAGCGGCTTGGCAGCAACCATAGCACACAGTATTTCCCTGCTCCCCGAAGATCTGCAAGGCATGTTCTGGGCGCATATCGGGCTGATAGGAGGAAATACGAAGTTTCCAGGTTTCAGAGAACGATTGTAAGTCTATGTTCAATATATGCCGAACAGAAAGTCTATGGGCTACATTTTACTCATATACAAATATCACATGTAGGACTACAGAGCTGCGTTCGCTCGCTCCTGACAACTACGCAGTCGAGATCTACCAAGCCCCCGAACCCATCCGGTCGGCATACCAAGCCGCCGTCTCCTTTGCTTCGCACTCGTCATTTTCCCAACACGTCGTCACGAAGGCAGAATACGATGAGTTCGGGAGTAATGTGTGTAGAAGGAAGTTTGGTGGAACATGGAGAGGGGCGGAGAGCAGTGATGTGGATGCTACTGCCAGTAGCGGGGCAGCGGGCAAGGGGAAAGGAAGAGCAGTGGAGGAGGATACGGATTCAGAGAGTGAGGAAGAAGAGGTGGTCACAGTCAGTGCGAAAAGAGGGACGAGGGGTAGAGGCAGGGGTGCGGGAACGAAAAAGAAATGAGGGTGCTGAGGTTACATCCTGGTCCGTTGGTACAATCATTGCGTTTCATAATTTACACTCTTCTTGAACTTCATGCGCTATCTTCTCCGGAGTCGTCGTAGCGACGATGAGGCACTTCACAACTTGTGACTAGGCTGCTCACGAGAAGATTGCTCAGTCACATCGCTATCCGCCATCGCAAAAGCCAATGCTGGCACTAACCTCGCCAGCCCCTCGACTTCATCTACGAACTTGGAAGGATGCGTGATGCATTCACTTCCACTCTTCTTCAACCCATGACTGTGGCTAGCTTCTCTGACGTCCCTCCATACCCTTGCGGGTAGCGAATACATGGGGACTTTCAACCTTTGTGCTTTCTCGTCTTCAGGTCCCAATTTCCCGAGGACCCCAAAGTCCAGCGCGATCCGCTCGTCCAGCCTCCCAAATTCGTCTTCTTTCAATCCGAAACGTAGGGAGGAGTCATGCATCGTGCGGACCTCCAGCCGAGTACCGAGGGTGGTGTACTGGTACAAGTTTGGGTAGGGAAAGAGTGTACTGGTTTGAAGCGGAGCCTCGTTGATTGGTGATTTGGAAGACATCGGGGCAATGGGAATGTAGTGTGCTTGCAGAGGTGCGGGTGGTGGGTGCGGGGAAACGAAGTTGACAATGAGCTCTTCCACTACTTCGGCTGGACTGTCATCAGAGAGAGATCCATCGTCGTCGCTCTCCGGTTCGATAGTGTAGGTGTGCGACCATAGCACTAGACCTATGTACCTATTTTTTGAGAACGTTCGGACCTGGTCTACGGCTGCGCAGTCGGTTTGCATTTGGTCTGCGACGAGGTTCGTGTCGAGTTCGAAAGCGATGAAGGTTCCTGGCTGGATCCTCCATTGCTGTACACGGCCTGGTGCGCCTTCAGCATGAGAATCGAATTCGGTGGTTGGCCCCGTTGAAGATCCTGGAACCACAGAGTGTCTGCGGGCCATGGTAGTCGCCGTCCGCGGCATGTTCTTGAACGTCGAGAGTGGTGTTCTCAAGGATGTCTGTAGCTGCTGAGCGTATAAGTTGCTATCAGTCGGACAGCCGGGAGTGACAGCGTTGAAACTGAGGAAAGTCGGAGTAGATAGGTCGTCAGGAGAGGGTACAGAAGAGGAAGTGGTGGGAGAGATGGAGAGATCGTTGTTGCGCTTCATGGCGACAGGGTATGCTTGTGGGCGTCGGCGAGAAGGACGTCGGCAAGGTAGAAAACAATGGATATATATTGTTCTCGATGGCCAAAGCGGGTCAAGGCGGTCCTGGAACAAAGCGGTCAGCTTGAGACAATAGCAAGCGTCAAGCGATCCGCAGGCCAAAGCACTAGCACGGGGTGGCGGGCCAAGCCACCCTTTGAGCATGCAGCTTTGCTTTCCAGTCTTGTCGCAAAAAGTACCAAAGTGTGTAAGAACAAATATGCCTTGAACTAAGCTGCCAAGTATGGCGAATGGATTACAATAATACACGATAATAAGGGATACAGAATCGACCTCGCACCAAAAGTCCGTCCAGCTACCTCCCAACGTCTACCATCCATCTATGCAACGACAGCCTCTCTGTCCATTCTCCGCCGTTTCCTCTCTTGGTCCTCCATCATCAGCTTTGCCGCTGTGGTCATTTCCGAGGCATCTCGCTTATTGCCTGCCTCGGCTGGTGGTGACGTAGATGTCTTCTCTGCCGACTGCTTGAACACGTTGGGTCGTTTCAGTGGGTTGGCCTTCAGTGGATTGGCAGCTGGTTTCAGAGGGTTGATCTTGAGAGCGGTGGCGGGCTTGGCGAGGGAGATGGAGGTGGTGGTAGAGGGTGCAATCTTGGGTGCAAACGAGAGGACGACTTTCTCGGTTGTTTCGTCTCGTTTCAGCCCTTCTTCGGCGGGCGGGGTGGTCTCCGGGGATTCGCTGCTCTTCTCTGCCGCAGCACGTTCAATTTGCTCGGCGATGAGCATACGTTCCCTCTGTTCATCGGAGGTCGTGGCACGTTCCTTCTTCATCGAAGCTTCCTGTATCAGCGGTTACTCGTTAGATACGACCGACTGGATCTGAAAGAATCTAAGTACGCACCTGCTTCGCCAACGCTTTGGGACTGTTGTCTATCCACGAGATGAACCATCCCTTCTCCGTCTCTTCCACTCTCACGACACCAGTCCTGCCCAAATGCTTCACAAACTCCGTCAAAGTCACCCATCTCGTCGCATTCATGTGCAGATGACTCTTGTCTTGAATGAATTCCTGATAGACATTGTTGGCCTTGACACGATTGGTACCAAAGCGACGGGAAAGGAGGAGCACGAAGTCGTGTTGGAACTGTTGCGAGAAGTCCGAGATATGTCGACCTGCGTTCTCGCCGACAGCGAGCATTTGGCGAAGGTGGGATTCGGAGGCAGCATGACACTTGAAGCCGTTCTCGTCTCGACATTGTTTCTCGCAAACCTGACAGTACCATCGCAACCGCTGAAGTCCCTTGGACTTCATCGCATTGGCGAGATACTTCGGCGTACCGACTGCAGAGAATAAGGTTAGCGCAATCCGAGCGAGCAGAAACCTTTGACTCACCTTCAGCTCGGGGCATGATGACTTGCTTATTTCGTGAATTAGAGAAGGGTGGATTTGGGATGGATGGTGGAGGTCGAAGACGAAGTGGCAGTGATTGAGTAAGCAACACTGCTGTAAGTTATTGGGACTTATTCCCGCTACCTTGGGTAGTGGGTCTCTGTGGAGTACTAACGGTCCAGCTTTTGGTGGCAAACTCGAAATTGCGCCATCGCTCTCCCACGGTCACCTGCGGTGATGGCGTCTTTCTTGCGCCATCGCAATTTCCCTTCCATCAATCAATATTTCGTGTCCGAGTTCCGGACCCCGCACCAGCAAACACTCCGGCGGCGTCCGGCCCTTCCGGTGCCCTCTGACCTCTGACTACATTCTGCCTGTTCTGGTTTCTCATTCCAAGGTCTCTCAAAGCTTCAGGATTGCAGTTGAAGTACATCCCCATGTGCATACAATCTCGTGCGTGCGGCGTTGAGGGAGCGGCCACGAAGTGGCCGCGACCGATGCGCCGCCGCACGCGCCGCCCGCCTCTCTTCAAGGTAGCGGGTGTTGCCGCTTGCCGGCGCTACCATTATTATTAGTTTAAGTTGGTTACAATAGAACATGACATAAGTTATGGAGCATAAATCAGTATTATTTCTTTCGTGCCCAATTGGCTCGCTGTCTAGCGCTCAGCTTCTTGGTACTAGTCACGGTCCTGCTCAGCATCCATATCTCACTTGTGCTCGCGTTTGCCTCATATTCATCTTCAAGTCTATCAACATGTTGAGCGAGAAGATGAAAGGAAAGCAACGGGCCATTGAAACCGTAGATGATCTCGGAGAACCTTCATCGAAGTCTCTGGTCATCCGTTTCACGGAAGGCATACCTGACCTGACTGTCACCGTTGGACCAAATGACACGATTCGAGATATGAAGAAGAATGTACGTTTCCTGTTCATCTGTTTGTGACATTGCTATAATCCCACCAGTAGATACGCGACCAGCGGGAAAACTTGAAGGACCGCCGACTACGCCTCATTCAATCGGGCAGATTGCTAGCGGACGATACTCAGCTATACTCGTGGCTCACCACTCAAGAAGAACGACGACTACAGAGTAGATCCGGCGACGAGAGCGAGGCTCCGAGTGTACCGGCTTCGACTACATGGCTACATTGCTCGGTTGGACCACAGATGTCGGAGAACGAGGAAGAGGACACCAAGATGCAGGTGAGTACGCTCTTGCATATCGTTCATGCCATGAACCCCAATGTCGATGTGGTCACTGCGTTCTGCAGACGTTGTTGGCAGAGTACGATGAACTTACGGTCCTGTTATGTCTAGACTGCGCAATTGAAACCACTGCGTGGCTTTGACAGGCTGGCTGCAGCAGGTTTCTCAGAACAGGATATCGCGAGTATACGGCTCCAGTTCCACGCCCATTCCGCAGGGGATTATCTGGATCATGATTTTGCCAATGACGAAGACTGTGCGTAATATGCTTCCAGTCTACATTTATCTGTGAAAGCTGAACGTAAACCCTTTGCAGTTGATGAGCACGCCCGTATGCTAGAAGAGCAGTGGATTGATTCCATGGATAGTGCAGGCACTGCCTCGCTCTCGCAATCATCTTCAAGCGGATCGGACACGCTCTTAGCGGGCGTGATGGCGGGGTTTTTCTTCCCTCTATATACACTGTTCTTCTTCCATTCCACCAAGCCTGCCGTCTTCTGGGAAGATGGCAGTGAGCACGACGTGGTTGGGACAATTGTGTTCTCGTGAGTGTTACACCATCATTACGTTGATATGGGTATCTGACATTTTCAGCAGTCGTAAGATGCAGATGTGGATCGTTGTTGGCGTCGTCATGAACTTCTTGTTTGGGATGTGGACGTATTTCCTCGCTGCGGACTGAAGACGCGCTCCAACCTGTGGGTACCTGCACTCCCCCTTGTCTTGGTCCACTGTCTCTCTTTCAGTGTCTGGTTTTGTATAGTATATCCTCATAATCCGACGAGCTCGATCTGTTTATAGACTCTCGTCACGATCCCTGGTCTCAATCGATACTCTGCTTCTACTGGCCTGAACTTCGTATGACCCCGTGTGCCATCTCCTCATGCTATCCTCGTGTATCAGTACCTATTGTCTTTACCATGAGCTGAACTGGACTTGTCAATGTCGGTCCCGGTGTGAGCATGAAGACGGGATGATTCGAATCTTTGATGCGCGATAAGGATGAGATTGAGCATGAGGCCAGTCGCGTGTTTTACGCGTCGAAATTTTTGGCTTTCTGCCTCCTTTCTGCTTTCATCTCTGACTTATTCCTCATTGTATCCTCTCTCCGTTTCTCCTCTGTATACCCTTCCCCAAAAGCGTCTTTGTAACGGACGCACTGTATAAACGTACGCACCGCCGAGTACGCCGCACGAACGACGAAACTGAACGCGCCATCGCCTCACAGACCATGTCGGACCTCCAGACTCTCTCAAACCTCTTCGCCACAACATACAACCCTGATCCCAATGTCCAGAAGGCGGGAGAACTGCAAATTCGCAAGGTATCGCCACGATACCAGTCCCAACCTTTGGAGCCGCAGCGCTGACTCTCGCCACTCTTGTTTTCGCAGGTGGGCAACCAAGAAGGAATGGTCAAGCTTCTGCTCGAGTTGATTGCGAACGATAGTGTGGATCTGTACGTTTCGCTACGCGTCCTTCGGGTGTCCCGACGCGCTGAGCACGTCCCCACAGTGCCACTCGACAGGCTGGAGCCGTCTATCTAAAAAACCGCGTCTACAACTCCTATACTGTCGATAGCGAGAACCCACGTCCTGATCAGGTCCCCATCGCTGCCTCCGACCGTGAAGCCCTCAAGCAGGGTCTTTTGCGTCTTTTGGCTGTCTCGCCTTCACGTGCCATCACTTTGCAGCTCGCAAACACGCTCAAGAACATTGTCGCTCGCGACTTCCCCGATCGATGGCCTGGTCTTTTGACGGAGGTGAAAGGGCTGTTGGCCTTGGATCCTAGCAGCAACATTCGTGAGGTAGCAGCAGGATGCGTCGCCGCGTTGGAGATGGTCAGGGCATTCCGGTGCGTACACGCAGTCGTATGTGCCACTGCTTCCTCGCTGATCCTTTGGGCAGGTTCCGCCAACAGTCTGACATTCTCCCAGAGCTCGTTGCCTCTCTTTTACCCTCTCTTGTGGACATCGCCAATCGCTTGCTGGCTACACCTCCCGCCAACGCTTCTCAAGAGATTCCCTACATGCTCCACCTGATCTTGAAGACCTACAAGACCAGCATCGTTATCCACCTGAGCCCACACCAGCAGAGCCGAGAGTCTCTCATCCCTTGGGGGACTCTGCTTTTCCAAGTGGTCAACCTGCAAATCCCAGCCGAGGCTGTACCACAGGACGAAGCCGACCGTGAACGCAGCGAGTGGTGGAAGGCGAAGAAGTGGGCGTACGGCATCCTGGGACGCCTTTTCCACCGGTTCGGCAACCCCTCCCAACTCCCTAGTTCCATGCAGAAGGAGTACAAGAACTTCGCCGAACACTTCGTGACGGAGTTCGCTCCCGAAATCTTCAAGATCTATCTCCACCAGATCGAGTTGTTCGTCTCTGGTCAGGCCTGGCTGTCGAAGAAGTGTCAATACCAGATCTTCACATTTATGACCGAATGGTGAGCTCCAGAAAACTGTGTCTGTGACACGAGAGACTCACTTCTGTGCCAGTGTGAAGCCCAAGTCCACCTGGGCCCTGCTCAAGCCTCACTATGAGACTTTGATCAGTTCGTACGTCTTCCCACAGCTCTCCTTCACCCCCGCCAAGCAGGAGCTTTGGGAAACCGACCCCGTTGACTACGTGCGCACCACTGTCGGTAAGCTTACATGTTGCCCACTGCAACGGAAACCATCACTCATTCCTGTGTAGACGAATACGAGTCGTACGACAGCCCTCTGTCTGCAGCTACTACCTTCCTCTTGTCTCTGGCAAGCAACAGGACCAAGACCACTTTCATGACGATCCTCCAGTTCGTCAACCATGTCCTTCAGTCGTAAGTTCGCGTTTTTCTTGTGACGGAAAGCTATGAATACCTATGTCTCTTCAGCAAACCCGCTGCGCCTCAACGATTCGGTGCTCTTAACATGACTGCAGCTCTAGGTCAGCTTATCATGCGCCACCCAGATGTCAAGGGCAACATGGAGCAATTCTTGGTCCAGCATGTCCTTTCCGAGTTTTCCGCTCAGGAGCCCTACATGAGAGCCATCGTGCGTGTTCGCGTCCACTCTGCTCTATGAGTAGTCGCTAACGATCGTTGCAGGCCGCAGAAGTTCTCGGTACCATTGAGAAGGCTGGTCTTAAGTGGACTAACGAGCAGGTGAGTCCGCTCTTACTTGCTCGCTCACGTTGGTCAGTCGCTCAAGCGGGTTGTAGAACTTGAGCAACCACTTCACCGCCGTGACTACCCTCCTCGATCACCCTGAGCTCCCCGTCCGTGTCCAGGGCGCGCTTGCTCTCACCGAGATGGTCACTGTTCACGAGTCTGTCAAGTCCGCCGTCTCTCCTCAGGTCGGCAAGGTCATTCAGAGTGCGTACATGTTGCATGGATATGCATTCGTGTTCTAAACGTCATCTTGCAGCTCTTCTCAAGCTGTCCGAGGAGACTGACCTCGATATACTGAACAACTGTATGGAGACCATGGTCGAGCAATACCAGACCGAGCTCCTGCCAGTCGCAGCTGAGCTTACTGCTCGTCTCGTGCGTATACTATGTTGTTCCTTATCGCAAGTGAGACTGACGCCCTTGTAGTGCGAAACCTACACTCGCCTTGCCAAAGAGGGAGTGGCTGCGGATGACGCCGGTCTTACTGAGAACGTGGAGAACATCATGGAACAGAGCGTCGGTGAGGATAAGACCTTCGCTGCTATGGGCGTTGCGAAGACCATCGGAACTGTGCGTCACAAGTTGTTGTCCGTTATTGTAGCGATGCTCACGAACGTGACAGATCGTTTCCTCTGTCGATTCCTCTCCTGAGATTTTGGCTCAGGTTCAAGAGATCATCACTCCCATTCTCGTTCTCACTTTAGAGAGCAATCTTCTTGGTATGTCGCGTTTGCGTCATGTCCTGTGTTGTTCTGCTCAAGATTTGGACACTACAGATCTCTACGACAACGTTTATGATCTCGTTGACAGTCTCACATTCAAGCTCAGGACCATCTCCCCTAGCATGTGGACCGTCTTCGAGCTCACTTACAAAGTCTTCAAAGGCGAAGCCGTCGACTTCTTAGATGGTGCGAGCTTCTATCCCACCTATTGGTTCTCTATACTCATGACGCTGTAGAGATGCTGCCGTCCCTCGACAACTTCGTGTCTTACGGCACTGACGTCTTCAAGGCTCGAGCAGACTACAGGCAGATGGTCTTGGACATTTACACCATCGCAGTGACCAGTGATCATCTCGGTGAGAACGACGCCGTCAACGGGTGCAAGCTAGCCGAGTCCATGCTTCTCAACTTGCGAGGACACATCGACGAGGTATTTATTGTTATCACCGTCATACACAACAAACGGTCTCAATTTCACTCTACAGCACCTGCAATCCATCATCACCACAGCCTTCAAGATCCTCGATACCGCTCAAACCAGCGCCCTCAAGCTCGCCAACCTCGAGGTCCTGATCAACACCGTTCTCTATAACCCCGCCGCCGCACTCCATTTCATGGAGACGATCCGTGCAGGCGGCTCACGCGTCTTCTTCGACAAGTGGTTCGAGGCTATCAACAGCGAAGAACGTCTCCCCCGTGTCCACGACAAGAAGCTCACCATAATGGCGCTTTGCACGCTACTGGAAATGGATCCCAGCGCTGTTCCCGTTGCTGTCCAGGAGGTCTGGTCTAATATCGTTGCGGGTGTGCTTAACGTGTTCAAGGCTTTACCCCGGGCTATTGAGGGTATGTGGTATGGTTGAATTTGTCACATTTTATCGCTAATTATGATCTAGCGCGTCAAGCCCTTGAGAAGGCGTATGCTGAAGAAGATGACGAAGATGAGGACGACGACGACTCCAGGGCTCTTAATCTGAATGAAGAGGATGGTGAGTCGTACGTTTTAACAGACTCTGAACCGCGTTCTGAACACGAGTTCGATAGATGACGTCTGGGATGAGGATTCCGCTTACATTGAGATGCTCGCCAACGAGGTCCGTTTATTTGCTATCATGTTCTTTCTCTATCCTCAGCTGTTTTATTTAGGGTGCTCGCCTGCGCGAAAAGTCTGAGAAGCAAGCTGCTGCCGGTGACGATTTCTCTGACGATGATGACGATGACGACGAGGACGACATCATAGAAGAGCTTGGCTACATTAGCCCCCTCGACTCTGTTGATCCTTATGGTGCTTTCAAGCAAGCACTCACTGGTAAGTTCCACTCTTTACTGTTCCATGTCGCGCACATGCCTAATTTGTCTCTGTTCAGCATTCCAAATGAAGAACAGCCAAAGCTACCAAGCTTCGACCACCTCTCTCAACCCCGACCAACAGACATTATTGATGGAAGTCATGCGTATTGCCGAGACAAATCAGGGTGCTCAAGCTTAGAGCTTAGAGACATTTTGCACGACTCTACTACTTGTTCCCATGAAGCCCCTTGATTCTCATCTCTCATGTTCTTTCCTTTCTACGCTGTTGTTTGTACTCGCATCGTTCGCTCTGAATTAGTCTTCATCTCTGTATTGAATTTCCTGCTGTCTCGTTAATAGCTCCGCCCAAGCATTCTATCAGTGTACCGTCTGTACTGTCCTGCTGCTTCATGATAGATGCGACGAATGTCACGAATCTGTAAACATCATCATCACGGTTTCGAAACGAAGATCCATTGTACAGGTCCCAGGATACAAGAGCAGTACATCGTTGTAAATCAGCCACGAGCCTTCTCCCGTCTGCCTTTTCCTGGCCTGTTAGGTTTCGCGCCGCCGCGTGCACCCCGTGCACCACCTCTGCCACCTCTCGCACCACCTCGCCCTCGTCCTCGTCCTCCCCTAGCACCACTACCCCCACGACCGCCAAAGTCATCCGTCGAGTCTCTCGTGTTCTGTTTTGATCGCTTATCTGCACCACCACCGAAACCAAACTTCTTGTCTCGGGCATTCCGCGAGATACCGCGCCTGCCGCCATCGGAACCGCCACGGGTACGTTTTGAGGGTCGTTCGGAAATGGCGTCTTCAACGGCGACATCGAAGTCTTCATCTCCGGCACCGTCCAGTGCGCCCTTGCGCTCTGTCATGCGGGGACGTTTGTGAGACGCTGCAGCATGCGACATGAATACAAATACTCACTTCGCTTGAGACCTTTCAGTCGGTCATCCATGTCCTTTTTGCTTCGCTCTCTCTCCTTCAACTTCTCCATCTGTACCTGCTTACCGAACTTCTTGCCTTCACGCTCCTTCCGCTTGTCCTCACTCTTTTTGATGGTCGCGCTCTCGTCAAGAAGACGTTGACGAATACGCTCCATGTGGGCATCGGACTTCACCATCTCGGCGAAGTAATCTGTCGGACGAGTGAAGGGGAAGTTATGTTTCGCAGCCAGGGACTTGGCGGTCGTTGCGCCATGCAAGGCTTGCTTGTAGCTGAGCGAGAGCTATAAGTCCATTTATTGTTGCCGTGCGGGAGAAACAACTTTACTCACAAGGCAAGTTCACGGTTCAGGTCATCGTCGACGTCGACGTCAATGGTTTCAGGGTATGTCACAGTGAGTGTCTCCGTCCATGACATTGATGGATGGAGTTTAATGGTATCGCGTATCCGCTCAAGGGCGATCTGAAAAGACATCAGTTGCGAGACTTGAAAAACCATCTACGATTGAAAACACTCACTTTGTTGTCAATCTCGAGTTTTTGTCGAGGCACGGCATCTTCTTCGACAGACTCTACTTCATCAAGAGCCAAGTCCTCTTCCTCTTCCTCCTCTTCCTCTTCTCCACCGTCAACTACATCATCCTCATCCTCACTAACTTCCTCTTGACCTTCTTCGTCCTCGTCTCCTTCCTCATCTCCCTCATCTCCTTCACTGTCGTCGTCGTCGCCTGCAAGAGCACGCAACTCTGCTTGCGCGAAGTCGTCCAAGCCGTCTTCACCTAGTGCAGCCATGAGCTTTGCCATGCCCTCTTCATTCACGTCGTCTTCATCCTCCGAGTCATCGTCGCTATCATCTTCATTGTCTTCCACATCCTCGTAGTCTTCGTCGTCTTCATCTTCGTCTTCGTCTTCTTCAGCTACTGGTACAACTTCAACTGCCTTGGCTTTTACGGGCTGTTCGGCTTTTCTCTTTTTGGCGAGGATGTTGGTGGGTTTGCGATCTTCCGGTACGGCCGCTGCAGCTTTTTTGCCGACGTTTTTTGCCATGTTGTTTGGGCGGAGAGTATAGTTGAGAAGAGAGAAAACCAAGGTGACTTGAGCAAGGCGAGCGGTCCGACAAGATGAAGATTTCTCGAAATGGCAGCGCGATAGACGCGTAGTCAATTTTAATCTAGCTTATAAAATGCTGATGAGATAAATAATGTAGTGTTATTTAACTCTCTGCTCTGACAACAGCCAGGAATATTCTCTTCCCGTGCATCCCGACGCCTCCGAGTCAGGCCCAGCTCTTCCGCCACTCAACAACGTCTCCAACATCCTCAACATCTCCACTGCGGTCACTTAGAACTTTCTTCAGCGAATACTAACTTTCAGGCTTCATCGACTATGTCGAATACGCCGACACCTCAGCCATCCAGCGGGTACGCCTCCCCGAATCCATCATCATCCACTGGAACACCGCACTCCTCCAAACCTAACGCTGCTGCTAAACCTAAACCTTCCAATGTGTTTTCTAATGACGGCTCTTTCTTGCAACGATTCCAGCACTTGAAGAAGGTATGTACGCAACTTCGGTGGCTCCTGATGTGCGGTGAGTTGATTGTGTGTCGGGTATAGGACGAAGAAGAGAAGAAGAAACAGGAAGAGACTCTCGCGAAGTACGTAGCCTCTGGACGTGATGACTCTCACCGACGATCTGACGAGCTGTCTTCTTTGACAGGAAACGTCAATTCGACAATCGCTTTGTGAGTCTATGTGATGACACCCTTGACTCGTAACACTAACATGCCTCATCTTTCAACAGAAAGCGAGAGGCAAGCGTCCTGCTCCTGATGCGGCAGACTCAGCATCCGTGGCGGATACTCCTGTGAAGAAGACGAAAACCGAAGAACCTTTGTGTATGTTCTCTGCCTCTCTTTGATGTCAGTGTGCCCATGCTTCACTCTAGCGCAATACCAGAAAGAAGTCAAGAGCTATGCTGGTCGAAGCTTGAAGGACGATGGCATCGGTGTGAGACCGCTCGTGAAGTAGACACATAGATTATGTGTGAGTGTACCACGTCACCACAAACACTTAGGATTCTGTGCTGATGTTTTAGTGTCTCACAGAGTTACAAGTCATCATTTGAGATGCGTTTCAGTGCTTACAATCATCTTGTACAATTAAACCCAGCAATAAACCCCCTTCAACTCCTCGATATCCAGACCCCCAACACGAAACACTTTCTGCTGCTACGTCATAATACGGTGTGTACCGCCATTGAAAGAATCGTATCCGCGCAGACCCCGCAGATGTCTGTTCATTTCGCATGGCGCAAATGGGCACACGAACATCGTGGGATAGAACGTCGCAAACACAGGAGTCCAGTCTTTCTCTGGCAGGGACTCTACGAGCAGGCTTTGAAGGTGATCCGCTCGGTTGTAGGGTGCTGTGCCGAAGATATGGACAATCGTGAATACAACCTGGTCCAACGCCGACCGATACCGGAAGTTCCGAGGCCATGCATCGTGATAATGGAGGTACTTGAAGAAGGTGAGTGCCGTGGACAAGATGTCCCAAGACGGCTTGATGACGTGTACGGCTTCTAGGATACTCTCTATGACGTCCCGTTGGGGCGGTATCCCGTCTACTGCCTGCAATGTCTCGTGGCAATCCATGCAGGTCGTTGGGCAAGGTGTCGGGAAACGCGGCGGTAAGTTGAACGCCAGGCCAGAGAGATCGAGCGTGTCGGAAGGGGGAAGCTGTGGTTTGAGAGTGTCGTGTTGCCACTCGTTCCTGAAATGTACGTCGACACGCTCCCTCGCAGAGGACCTCGGCTTGAAAGGCTGACCAGCTATGTGTGCAGGTACATGGGATGTACGAAGTGGATCGTGTGGACGGGTGTACGCATACGGCGGTGTTGGCCTCGGACGTGAAGCCTTGTTGCGCTGCATAAATTGTGAAGGGCCGTACCGATCCCGTTCTCCCAGAGGTGTCCCTTGAATTGGGGAGTCGTGGAGTCGTGGATGCTGAAGACTGCGTCCTTCACGAGTTTCGCCATACGTTCGTATGTGTGGCATGTTGGGACGGCTTGCTGCTTCGATTGTCGATGCTTGGGCCACGGCTTGGAATCGCTGTACCCTCGTCTCCCTGTAACCGACCGAAGACACACTCGCTGTGGTACGTATATCGTACGTGACTGTCTGGTCGTATACCCGAGGCTGATTACATCCTGTAGCAGCGTATGTGTGGTCCAACGCCACAGCGCTCGTGATTTGGCCGTGATTTGGAGTGACGGCGTCCAGTTGTGGCACATACATCAAGATGCGATCCATTGGACCGGCGGGCGGAGGTGCCACCGAACGATGCTGTGAACATAAGCTCTCCAATAGCTGTTCCCATTGCGTCTTCATGGCATCGGAAATGTTGAGCGCAGATAGCTGTCCGAGGCTCCTTGATTCGACTTCAGCGGGGCAGTCGTTTAGGGAAGTTCCTTCACCTTCATCATCATGCTCTTCCTCGAGCACCCAGGACGACAGTAGGCCTCGTTCTTCGATCCCGAAAGCGAATGTACCATCAAACCCTAGGGTGGCTCCTACATCTTCACCATTCGCGTCGCCCGGAGAATAAGACGGGGACCTCTCCATGCGAAAACCAAGCTGTTGAGGGACTGGTGGTACTGGCCAAGCGTTGTAGGTGGCCACTGGCCACCTAAACCTGTCGCGTCTATATCTCGCGAGTGTGACCATAGCGCTGTGAACAATGGACATGATGATTATCAACATGTCTATCTCGTTGATGCGCCTCGATGACGACCAAAGTCTTTGTGGCCAATTGTTTCACGACGCTGGGATTCGGCTAGGTAACATGCGCGACGAATTGCTTCGAACTCAGACGCCTTTAGGCTTGCGCATATGCGTCGTTTGAATTCGTTCCATCATGAATTCGCATCCGTTAGGGCTCTCGTAGCTATGTAGTGTGTACATCTCCGATGATTCTGAAGATGAGCCGAGTCGCACATCCTCAAGAGTGCAGTCAAACCCGAAGTTTGCTGTGGCAGTGAAAATACCCCAGGCAGTCCACTGCTTTCTGGCAGTTTACTCTAAGTCCGTACAGACCATCAGTGATGTAGATGCAGGGTACGTATGATGGTTGAATGAAACACAATTCCAAGTTCAATCGCCAAACCAATACACCGCGGCGGCGGCAGATCCGGAGACGCGCCAATCAGTGGATATGTGCACTCCAAAGATCGCCCTTATAACGACCTCCACCACCAGCAACGAGACGAGTGCCCCCCTCGTCCGCCTTTCTTCGTTGTCGGTGGTATCCACCATGCCTGAGTTCTCCGACACCGTCCTCAAGCTCGCAAAGTCCCCGCGCATCTCCCTGTGGTCCAGGGCGGCTGCCGAGCAGGTATTCGCGTTTGTTTCGCTTCCAGCAATCGTCTACTCACAGAGCATGCACAGGGTGGGTTGTTGAGCGGGCAAGATCCTTCTGACTTTAACACGGCAGACCCTTTGAGGCTATGGATCATCCAGCTTGGTGCGTATTCTCTGACTGAGCTCTGCACGACGCGTGTTGACCACGATCGGGGACTTTGCAGGAGTGATCGTTTTGATGACCCAAGTGCTCTCTCTGGGTCTTCGGAGAATTCGTCAACCGAGGGTCATCGCAGAGGTTCTTGGGGGTATTCTCTTAGGTGAGCAGTGTTGCTTTATTGTAGATGCCAGTATGAACCTTACAGCGATCTCACAGGTCCCACTGCGTTCGGACGTATACCCGGATTCACTCAACACATATTCCCCGAAGACTCGCGACCTTATCTGTCTCTTGTCGCCAACATCGGCCTCTGTTTGTTCCTCTTCCTGGTTGGACTCGAAATCGACGCTAGTGTGATCAAGCGCAATGCCCGTCTTTCTGCCACGGTTGCGCTCGCAGGCATGACGATCCCCTTCGGTTTCGGTGCAGCTCTCGCAGTTCCTCTCTACCACAACTTCATAGACCCATCCGTCAAGTTTACGAACTTTATGCTCTTCACCGGAGTCGCGTACTCCATCACTGCTTTTCCTGTTCTGTGCCGTATTTTGACGGAACTCAAACTCCTCGATACCACTGTCGGAATCGTCGTCCTCTCTGCAGGCGTCGGGAACGATATTGTGGGATGGACACTACTGGCGCTATCCGTTGCACTAGTCAACGCAGGATCCGGCTTGATGGCATTGTGGGTTCTGTTGACTTGCGTCGGCTGGACCTTGTTTCTTCTCTTCCCCGTTAAGTATATCCTCGCCTGGATGGCCAGACGAACAGGATCGACCGAAAACGGTCCTTCCATATTCTTCATGACCGTCACGATGCTGATTTTGTTCGGTTCGGCTTTCATGACTGATGTCATTGGTGTACACGCCATCTTTGGTATGTTCTGACAAACTGCTGTACGATTTCTGGAAAGCTGACAGGAGCTTTGGCTGATTATAGGTGCCTTCCTCGCCGGCATCATTGTACCACGGGACGGTGGTCTTGCCATTCATTTGACCGAGAAGCTAGAAGACATTGTTTCCATTGTCTTCCTGCCGCTGGTAAAGCCCATGACATCCTTTTTGTAACACCGATCACTTAATCTCCGTCTTCGACAGTACTTCACTATCTCTGGGTTATCCACGGACCTCGGTCTTCTCAACAATGGAATAACATGGGGCTTTACGGTCGCTATTTGTGTACTGGCTTACTCCGGTAAATTTGGTGGTTGTACACTCGCAGCAAGATTCGCCGGGTTCTCGTGGCGGGAAGCCAGCACCATCGGCAGTTTGATGAGCTGCAAAGGGTACGTGCTGCGATCATATCCTTCTCTTTTCGAGCCCGTGCTGACGATCGACTGCTTAGTTTGGTCGAGCTCATCGTGCTCAACGTCGGCCTTTCTGCTGGAATCCTTTCTCCCCGAGTTTTCTCCATGTTCGTGCTTGAGGCGCTTCTGTTGACGTTCATGACTACTCCTGCTGTCGTCCTTCTCTACCCTCCCGAGCTTCGCAAACGCGTCACCGCCACCGGCGCGAGCTTCAACCACGTCGACGATGGTACTCGCGAGGCTACGCCAACCCGTGCTGGATTCAACCGCCATGGTCACGGTGACGACCTTGACAAGAAAGACCGCTTCCTAGTTGTCCTCGACAAGATCGAGCACCTTCCTGGCATGATGTCTTTGACGCAGTTGATCCAACCTCCGCCTCCGTACCAGGAAGAAGATCCGCATCCCAACTCCTCTAGCTCAGGTGGATCATCGCGTGGAAGCCAAAAGCGAGCAGCGACGCCTGGGTCCCAGCAAGCCGCGTTCGAGCAGGACATCTCTATCGACGCCTTGCGCCTTATTGAGATCAACGACCGGACGTCCGGAGTCATGAAGTACTCGTCGTTCTCCACGGATGTGCTCCTGCAAACAGACCCCTTGTTGACGATCTTCCGAACTTTTGTCGAGCTGAACGGAAGCGGAGGTGGCATGGCCAGCGAGGCGAGGATGGTTCCCTACGATGACCTTGCGGCTTGTGTCAAAGAGACGGCTGCCGACAAGGAGAGTCAGATGGTGCTTATTCCCTGGGTTCCGCCCACCTACCGCCATGCTCATGCTGAGCATGTCGGCGACGGTGGCGAGCCTACCACTCCTCGGCATGCCACCACCAATCCGTTCGAGTCCATATTCAAGACCGGCGGAAGCTCGACAGCCAAACCCAGCTCTGCGTTGCACTCCCAGTTCGTCAGAAACGTCTTCGCTCAATGTCCCGCGGACGTCATACTCTATGTCGATCAGGACCAGACCGCATCCGGTTCAACATCATTGACAAAAGGCTTCTCTGCTGGGAGGCACCATTTGTTCTTGCCTTTCTTCGGTGGCCCGGACGATCGATTAGCTTTGGAGTTCGTCGTGCAACTTTGTATGATGAATCCCAAAGTCAGCGCAACAGTTCTGAGACTGGTCAAAAGCGAGCTCGAGAGCGACTTGGGGCCCCTGAACAGCTCGGAGAAGGAAGCAGAGGGAGATAGGAACGAGAGGCTGAACGCTTTGACTGCCACCTCGGTAAGTATCTAGAACACCGTCTCGTGTGGCCTTACCTGACTTGCATTCTTTAGGCTACCCAAGCTATGTTCCCTGATACCTTTTACGGGCATCAATCTACACAGACACGTCTGCAATCCGAGACAGCGGATAACATCCTTTGGGGTCGTTATGCCAGCCCACCAGTTGCTCACCCCGCCCTCTCCAACGTCTCGTTCGATACTACGCACACGCCACTTCCCCTGCATACCCTCATCGACCACGTTTCCTCTACTGCTGCCGCTCTCCGTCCTCTCGGTCATCGCGCCGGCGGCAGGGCTTCCTCTTCGAAGGCGAGGTTCCTCGTTATCTGCGGTCGCTCTAGGCGGCTAGCAGTCGAGAACCATCACGCGGAGCTGAAGCAGGTCATGGAGGAGCACGGCAACACCGACGTGGGCGGTGAGGTGCGCAAGACTGTCGGCGATGTCGCCGCCTCTATCGTCCTCTCTGAATGCAACGCCAACGTGGCTGTTGTACAAGCGGCGCATGTCGCTCTGGATTAAACGCACACATTCTCATGATGTTCTTGCACATACCTTCACGATTGTCATGATACCGTGACACGACGATGACTACTACTACCATGTCTTCAAACATACCACGACTACCGGATGCCCCTACCTCACATCCCATATTCCCTGTTACCCATTTGTTCATTCTGTCGTATAATAACTTTCGCGTTCCGTATACCTAGTAACGTCGTTTTCTGTTCTGATTTGTTGTGGCTTTTCTGCATAGGATCCAACTATCCAACGATCATGTATATCACGTCTCGATACCCCCGCACACGTCGCATGTAACGTTATTTATTCCCCATGGCTTGTTACCTTCATAACCTGTTTGAGGAAGACCGTCGCATTACAGAAGATAGACAAACCGAAAAGTGAGATAACACAACAGCAGACGAGTAGATACAAGTAGAAGTGACAACACAGATATGGATACGGAATAAGAGAGGAGAAATTGAAGACTACTCTGAGCTCTTTTTCTTCTCCTTTTTTTCCTTCTTTTCCTTTTTGGACTTCTTCTCCTTGGCCGGCTCCTCGTCGCCCTAGAGGAATCGTTAGCAGTCTTGATCTAGAAACAACCCGTATTGAACTTACTTCTACCGCCGCTGCCTTAGCAGCCTTCTTCTTCTCCTTCTTCAACGCCTTCTTCTCCTCCTTCGACAGCTTCTGCTTCTTCTTCGGAGTACCCTCCTCCTCATCATCGACCTCCATCTCATCTTCATCCTCGTGCTTCCGCTTCTTCTTCTTGTCCTTCTTCACAGGCGTCGTCTCAATCAACGGCAGCGCGGGTTCTCCCTCCTCAACGCCCTCCATCTCCTCGTCCTCGTCCTCTTCCAATGCAAGCTGGTCGAGCACTTTACGAATAGCGTCGGCGTTCTTGGCTGGTGGCTGGCCGGTCTCGAAGAAGTTGAGACGCTCTTCGACTTGTTGGCGGAGGGCATCGCCGAACGCTGATGTGGGCTTGTCGGAGTAGCAGTCGATGCGAGAAGCAATCGAGCACTTGTTGGCGAGGAAACGGGAGATACGACCTTTGTGCTTGGGGCCAGCACGGCCAATGAAGGTGGAGTGGTAGATGAGACCGTACTAAAGGTGGCACAACCCGCACTCAGTGATTGAAGCAACTCAAAAAACAAATCGCGACGCACCTTGGGCGTGTTACCCTTCGTCTTCAACGCTCTGAACAACGCCTTCTCCGCACCCAAAATCTGCACCGTGCTGGCAGGGTACTTGCTCAAATTGGTCAAGCTGCCCGCGTGGCTGATCAACCGAGCACCGATCCTCTCTCCCAACAACGCCGTCAAACTTGGCGCAACGAGATTCATCTTCTCCGTCAAGTACGCTGTCAAAGACTTGCGGTACTCCGCAATAGAAACCACTCGGCCCGCGAACGCGTTGATGTTGAGCATATCGAGTTCGCCCAACTGAGAGCCCATCGACCCGTTCGCGGCATCCAGTACGTTCTGCGCCTTCGTCATATCGTCGTCCAAAATCGCCGCTAGCCCTTCCAGCCTCTCCTCGTTCAGCGTCTCCTTCGCTCCGATATACTGCGCCGCCTGTGCGTACTGGAAGTTGTCCGGCACGATCTTGACGAGCTCGGGGAAGTGGTAGCCGTACCACTCGCGTATCCGCATCGAGAACAAATTGACGTCCTTGTCGAGCTGGTCAAGGAGAGCAATGGCCTGTATAATCATGTTGTCGATCCTATTCACGTTGAACTTGACTTTTGCGCGGGAGTAAGAGTGACCGAGACCCAGCTGGGCTTTGGACATGTCCTTGTCGTCGAGACCTTTGAGGAGCTGGGGTGCATGGAGGCGGATGCCGCGAAGAATGTCTTGGGACTCGGTGTTGATGTTGATACCAAGGGCCTGTTTGATGGACGCTCCAAGAGGAGGATCCCAAACTGCCAAAGAGACGGGGGACTTTTTGGAGGCTTTGGTGAGGTTGAGTTCAAGGAGAGAGTGGAGGTGCTCGTTCACAATGCCTGCAAACATGTTCATCATAGACTCAAACAAAATTCAAACGCAAACGCACCTTCCGACACATCGTTGGCATTCTGGAGTGCGTGTGCGGCACTTTTGAACGGCGAAAAACTCAGCAAGCTGACCATTTTGCCAAACTTGCTCAGGTCGTCGATGGCGTCTCCTACATCCTTCGACGATGAGCCAATTTTCTCGTGGAGCTTGACCTCGAAGATGGCATATCCGGAAGAGGACTCGAAGAGAGCGTGTGTCGCTGCTGGCTGGGCAGCTGAGGAGGACATGGTCGTCTGCAGAATCGCCAATAAGCGGACGAGGGCTTGATGTATTTGCAGAAAGTTTTCCGTCAAAAGACAGCAAGTAGGCGCTGAATTATAAGCTTGCGATAGTTGTGAGATAAATAACCAAAGTAAGTTAACTTGTGACTTGTCGGCATTAATATTGAGAGGTATGCTAGCATTCAGAATTAGCAGAGTATATTTTCACACTGGCGCCTTGGAGCTTCTTAGAAACCTCTGTCCTCTATACCCATACTCTCACTCCTCCTCTACATCGAACCTGTCTCGAAATCGCTGCAGACGCTGTCAATCCAATCGCGATATGCATTTTTCAGCAACGCGAGGAGCGGAGTGTCAATGCAAAATGCAACGTCCGAATTAGGCAGGCAACGTTGTGCCTTGGAACTTAAGTTGGCCATTGACTTCGCGTGCAGTCTCAGTGAGTGTCTCAGTGTTCATGGTTGGCCAACTGTACTCAGCGTGCAGGACTTTTTACGAATTGCCTTGGATATCACCCAGCATACTTAGGTCTATCCTGCTCTCCTCTGTATCTCCAAACGTCTTTCAAGTCCTCAATCTGGATCCACGGTTGCCAACATGAACGAAGCTCGAGCTCAGCCTGCATCCGATTTCGGCGAGAGACAAGGAGTCGACTACTTCCATGCCACCTCCTACGATGAGGAAGACACTGGTATTCGTGGCTATCGCAAGCGCAATGCTTTGGATCAGCGTGTCATAATGTCCGCTCCTGCCAACTTGCCAGGTCAGCACCTTTGTTGTCATAATCTTCTGACTAGTGACTCACGCTCACGTATATTTCACACAGCCCAAAGCCACGCAGTCTACACAGATAGGAAAATAACGACTCAATCATCGGAGGACGCTTGCATCATCAGCTGGTTGGCCTCTACGTCCGACGACAAGATTACGCGGGACTACCCTGTGGTCGACTTCGTCTATGCCGTTCTGGGTTTCACCAAGGAGGACCTCATCACAAAAGTCGCTGCATCGGCTTCCAGAACTTGCTTGTCGCTTCCTCGAAGGCCTTGCGAGAAGTACGTCGAGGGTAGCTATCAGAGGGGCAGCCGCAAAGGCCATTCAAACATTTGTCTGGAAAATATCTTCCGCGACTTACTGGGCCAATTGACGAACATCACTTCAAGTCTTATGGCCGACCGGTTCAGCCTTGTTGCGCTGGACGAGCATTTCGTGTGTGGCCACCTCGAGAAGGCGTATCCAGATTTTCTGGGTAGCTGGGCTGCGGAGGGGCAATCGCGCAAATTGGATGCAGTAGCTGTTTGTGGAGCGTTGACGAAGTTGGCTGCGCAAGGCGCGTCAACGAAAATCTTTGACACGTCCATTCACTTGGATCGACTTCCAGATGTGAGTGACCGCACTGATCGTCCATAGATGCACGACTTGTACTAACGCACCTTGTGCAGCTCACGTATGCTTCATCTGCCAGAGGGCCGTCAACATATCTCGCCTCTGCCGCCAGATTAGCCCCCGCTCAACCTGTTCCTGTCCCCTCGGAACGGGCCTCGCAGAAGAGAATGAAGAGGAAGGCCGGTGATGCTGACGATGCCGAGGAGCCAGAAACCAAGCGACAGAAGTTCATTCACGTGGCTACTTCAAGTCACGGCCGCCAGATCACTACTTGCGCCCGCAATAAACTACTCAACAGCAGTGAAAAACTTCGTCCTTCTGATATTCAAATTATCAAGCATGTGCACGATACGGCTTCTCACGGCTTCCGGGCATATTCTATTGGGTTCTCAATCGATGACTACACGATGACCCTGTGGTACATGGATCGCCTAGGTATTGTCAAGTCGGCATCGTTCGATTTTCTTGAAGAGCCGCACTTCCTTGCGTTGTTTCTGGCCGCTATCGTGTTTGCACGTTCGCAGTATCTCGGATTCTTCCCACTCTTGCGGTTTCCTTCCGAGCATATCGACGGAACGGTGCTGGGCAACTACAGAGACGTCGTTCTCGATCTCACTGGTGCTGAAGACATGAACTCTGAGGTGCTCGAAGATGTACGCTTCGTTGTGGATATCACCGATGAACGACCTCTCGTTCCCACCCATTTTGCTGTTGGTCGTGCTACAATCGTTGTTCCGGTGAAATCCCATCCCACGAGCCAAGCTGCAGCGACTGTGTGCGGCAACACTGGCACGGTGGTCAAGATATCCTGGCCGTTCAAGTCGCGTCGTGCTGAGGACTCGTATGTTCGTGCCGTCCGGACAGCCTTGGAAGCTCAAGCGCCGATGAAGAAGTACTTGAAGCACCTCGTGGACGTAAAGTGCACACTGACACAATCTATGGAGCAACTGTCGCTTCCCCGCGCGCGCATGTTCGGCTTGACCAAGGACGAGAACTTGGAACGCGTCTGCAGGATAATTGTGATGCGAGAATACAATACGCTGAAGTTGGTGACCTCTCCGGAAGAACTTAAAACTATCTTCGTCGGTGCTGTTCGAGGTGAGTTGCATTGTTTATGTTGCATTGGTTTCTTGCTGAAGTCATGCTAATTGCAGGTCATCGAGCGGTATACAAAGCTACCCGCGTCCTTCATCGTGATATCAGTGTCAACAACATCATGTTCTATTACGAACCGGATGGCAGTGTCGTTGGTGTCCTCTGCGACTGGGACTTGGCGAAGGAAGTTCTGGACTCCCACGTCACCACGGAGGTGATCACGGATGATCTGCTCATGTCCAATTTGGTTTTCCTCACCGATGTCGAAAAGAGCGGCGACGTTCCCGCTGCCTCGGAGGAACGTGCAGATGCAAGTGCACCCGCTCAATCCTCGAATAAGCCAGTCATTGGATCCGCCGCGGAAGACGCAGGCTCAGTCCTCGGCCAGGAGCGCAGATATCGCACCGGTACTGGACCTTTCATGGCTCTCGACATCCTCACCTACGGCATTACCCCTCAGCATCTCTACCGTCATGATCTGGAGTCGTTCTTTTGGATGTTGGTGTGGTTCGTGGCAACCTTCAAGCCGGACGAGAATGACTTCGGCTGGATCCACGAATGGTCGCTGGAGAATTTGTCGGAAGTCGGGAGCAAGAAGTCCGCGGCACTCAAGAAGACGACTACAGTGGTACAGACTATCCCGAACAAGGGCTCAAAGGCCTACGCGGCGGCCTTTCGTCCCTGGATTGCGTCTATGGCCATCACGCTCATGAAGCCTCTTCTGGTGGCCCAGGAGACCATCGAAAGCACTGTGCAGGACGTTTGGAGCCTTGGAGGCGGAGTAGGTCCGGCGACAAAGCAGCAGCTGACAGACATGGTTTGGGACGCCGTGTATCCTCAGGTGGAGGCTCGAGAGCGGATTCTCACGTATGAATCTTTCATGTGTTCCATAGGCGAAGTTCCGGAACCAGAATTGTGCGATTGATATCGAGATAACTATACAGTGTTTTATTTCACGATGCATCCGTTTGTACTCTGTAGAACGAATTTACTACTAATCCCACCTTTGTAGACATCCATGAGCGGCTTCTTTGGTACTTGAGCCTTTGACATGACGACTAGTCGAATATACACTTCGTGTTGTGCATCGTCCTTCCAATCTGCTGTCCCAGAGTAGTTGCTGCTGTAGGGTCACGTGGCCGCGTCCACTGGCAAGCGCATGTGCCCGCTTCGAAGTTCGAACCGCCATCGTCTCGAGGAGCTCCCTCACGATTGTTCGCCTTTCCACCTGCGCTCTCTGCTTTCTTCTTCCTGAAATCATGGTCGTCACCACTCGCAACGCTCAAGACGGTGGTCGCAAGCCAGATCACGCAAGTCAGACGCGTCAGAATCGTCCGACCACGGCAGCCAGCAACCAGACAAAAGCTAACGAAAAGCAGTCGCAATATCTTCACGCAGTCTACGACACTTTGGCGGAGAGTGGTCAGGTTGCGCTTGCTTCCAGAGCGACAGGATTGTGCGTTCCGTTTGCCTACAATTTTGCGCGCTCTCTCAGAGTATATGCTGTTGCAGGTCCGAACCCTGGATTCGTCGATGGATGTACCGGGAGAAGAGGAACCGGAAAGGGGGCAAGCATCGCTATTCCAAAGATTCGGATGGCGTACCGAGCCTTGCAGGCTCTCCGTCGACGTCTGTCTCCGCTAGTCCCTCTCCGTTTTCGGCGCAGCCGGCTCCTCTGCAACCCCAGTATCCAGCTCCCGCCGCACAACCTCCTCATGCAAGCACCGTGTCGCCATACATGAACCTCAGATACGAGTATTACAATCAGTTTATACCAGCTTCGCAAAACGCGTCGGCTGAGCATCCCGTGGTACCGCCGATAACCAAGATCGCCCTCCTAGACGAACAATCTTCGCGACCTCAATCCGCGCCTGCTGGTCTCTTGCGACCAATCCCGACGTATCCAAACTCTTCTCGTCCCGTTCTCCCCTCGGATTATCCTGCCAATCTGCGTTCCTTGACGCGCTCACCGTCCCTCGGATACATTCCAACCGCTTTCCCATATGATTCGTCTATATCGACTACTTCTACCGATCGCAACTCAAACTCAGCTGAAATCCAACCCGAACGCTCTCAAAGTCAAGCCCCGGCCCTCGAACCGCAAGTAAGCCCTCAGCTCGCATACCCAGATGACCATGCAACGCCCGAACTGGCCCCGTCATATACAAACTCGACGCTTCCCTCTGTGCCCTCTCTCGATCTGCTCTCTGCCTTTGATGATCCTGCCTCTGCGGACGCCCTCGTTGTCGACTCTAGCCACACTGGGTTCGCGTATCTCAGCCAGCTCCTTCAAGAAGCCGAAGCCGCCTATACACCTCTGCCTTCTGAGAAATCTCAGCCTTCTCCTGCTGCTATCCTCGGTGCTCGTCCGTCTGGTGACCCCTCGTTTCCAGTCGCCGTTCCAACGTCTTATGAACGCCTTATTTCCTCCTCGTACCGACCTGCTACCACGCTGCCTCCTCAATTCAACATCAACCCCAGCAATGTCCATACCCGTGCCGACTCTGGATCGAGCTTCAACATGTCCTTCGCACCCAGCCTGCAATCCCACTCTACCTCTGTCCGCGTCGGTACCAGCTCTGGCGGCAGCGTCGCCGACCAGAGCGCTTTGGTGCCCAGCATGAACTCTTTCTCTATTCCGTTGTATCCTCAAGGACAGCCTCATGCTTCTATATGGACCGCACAGCGTTTGCAAGCGTTCACGCTGGGGACGAGGCGCATACATGCGATGGATACTCCGGAGAAGGGTGGTGGTAGTGGGTCACGGGACGCAGGTGAGTGATCGTTGTCACTTCGAACGGTTCGTGGAGTCCTAATGGTTACCCATCCAGAAAAGAGTCTTTCGAGCGACTCATCGTACGCAAGTGATGACGTCTCGTATTCCAGCCAAGGGATCGACACCGACTTGGTCCTAGGAGACTCTGCCCGCGGTACGATGCGAGACCCGGTTGGAACGATTGTGGGAGAAGGAAGACCAGAGTGAGGGGTTTGGGCCGAGAGGACAACTTGGACGTGACGTGTGTTTGAGTTGTCGCAAGCTTCCCCACCGCTTGATCCCTGGCAAGTTTACTCGTTCTGCAGCGCCGTACGATCCTTCAATCCTTCAGTACTTTATCGCGAATACTGGCTAGTATACCCCTCGTGTAATAAAAACTCGCGTTCGGAATGTCATTACCAATTCGACGACTCATGCAAATAGTATCGTCCATCATAATACCCTAACGATATGTGTGAGTTGTGTGTGGTATTTTACTGTCACTCCATGAAATGCTCGAAGATCATCGGAAGATACACGCTGCCAATGGTCCATTACGCAGTGGAGCTTTGAAGGCTATATTATAATAAGAAATCTCCATCCAAGCTTCCGCAACAAGTGCATTGCCTCAAACCCGACATTCATCACCTCCTCGCCCATTCCCTGCGCTCCTGCCACGATCCTGACAGTTCTCACCGAGGACCAGGGAAGGACCTGTGCAGATCTTATGGGTTCATCGCGCCGTCGCCAGGAGCTCCAGGCACACCCTGTAGGGGCAGCAGGTGATTGTACCATGCCTCATTGTCGTGAGCTGCGGGTCCCCCGGCATCTGCTGGAGTAGAAGGAGCAGGAGACGGAGAATGAGGGGGAGATCCAGGAGGGGACTCAAGAGGAGGAGTAGCGGGAGGAGCAGGGCCTGCCGAACCCTCACCCGCCTTCGCTTTTGCTCGGTATGTTCGCATGTCTTTGACCGCTTGCGCCCTGATCTTGTCTGGGTTGTCCTCCCGATACTTGGTCTTGTAGTTGCCTTCTTTTTTCTTGCCTTTATCCGAGGCCCGATACTTGGAGGTAGCAACAGCTTTCTTCTTCCTCTTAGCCTCCTTCTCTTCCTCAGTCGGTGGAGGCTTCAATGCTTGGGCCTGCTTGTACCTTTGCCAGGCCTCAGCTTTCCTCTTTTTCTCTCGCAGAGCCTTAGCTTCATCTTCTTCCGCGCCCCGCTTCTCCATCTCGTTCCTGTAAAGTGTGTGGCGTGAGTCAGTCAGCTGCCAGAGACGGAAATACAACACGCACAGGATCTCGGTGGCATCGCGAACTGTCAAGGAGGAAAAGTCATCGCGTGCATGGACACTCGACACCGGAAGATGTAGTGGAGCCGCGAGGGCAGTTGCGGATGCCGCAACAACGAAGGCAGTGAACGCAGAGGTGAAACGCATTGTGGAACGTGGTGGCAGAAGAACGGGGGGTCACTGCAAGTTGTCGCGTCGAAAGGGTACTGTACAGGCTGCAGAAGGGAGCAACGTCGGGAAATGAGATGGTGCGAATGAGAAACGACTGATCGACCAGCACCTGGATATGAGTGAGCTCAGCTGGAGAGCCACGGTCTGTCTTTCTCCGCTTTATATACGCTGTGGAACAAATGCTGTCTGCCGAGGACCAGGGACAACTGTGAAGTTTCGATGCCGCATACCAGCGCAAGCGCATACCTGACCTGTCACCTGTACTACGGAACGACTGTCTTTCGTCCCGCGGTCAATCACCGAGATTGATCTGGCTCATCGCTTGGCTATATCTGCTAACAGTAACATCGGCGTCCAGTACAGAACGGAACGATAGGCGGCCGGTCCCCGGTGTCGATGCTTGTCAATGTCTTCCGTACCGAGGTTGTACTACAGTACTTGTAGACTTCGTGGCTGACCACTGGACGACTTGACTGGAACAATCCAAGGTTGGCCACAGAGATGGATCGACGCTTTGCAAATCGTCACGCAAAACATCCCTGAGTTGGGGCTCATCGCGTCGTGACCGGTCGTGAAATCTCCTGCAAAAGTACAGTCAAATGACATCAACTTGAATCAATGATCATCAACGTTGCATCGACCCCGGAAAAGCTTCAAAGATCTCAAATCTGGGGCTCATCACTTAGCTGCGTGCAGAACGATGGACCAACGAGATCTGTGTGTGTGATACGGGCGAACTTTCGCTTGAGCGAGCCGAGGCGATGGACCTGATGAATTATCTTCCCCTCGCCTATGATGCATGATTACTAGTCCACTCATCGAAACATCTCGCCCCGGTCATCCCTGGTCATCCTTCATCGATGAAGGAGCTTGTCTCGCCAAACCTCGACCCGTAGCTGCCAGTGATTAAAATGTCGGCGAAGATCTCAGTGGCGAAGTACAACGCTAAAGCAGTATTGCACCGGCGATTAAACGTTCAGCGACAAAGCGGACGGAATTCGTGGCGTGAATGAGGTACCCCTCAATAGCATAGTCGATAAACGATTCAAGAAGCGTCGATACGAACGCCGCCAGCAGTGTCGAAGGACTATCGTCAAAGACGTCGGCCCGGATGGTGGTGACGCAGTGGTGGTGGCGGTTCCGAGTCATTCTCTCGAGCACATCATAAATCTGCTGAAATTTTAGTCAATTAAATGGCCGACAAGAACGTGGAATATGAACTGAGATTCGTTGGGGAGGAAGTTGGACGACTCTGACGATTGCATGCATGATGATGCGTGAAGCTGAAGTTGTTCAACGCCGCCGTGACGTTTGGCCCACAAAACGCACTGCGTCACGAGGAGCGCGTGATCGTGACCGGCGTCACCGCGCGCGCATTCAGGCTGCCGCTGCCAGTGCGATCGAGATTCGAGTGGCGGTCTCATCGACTCTCATCCGACAAGTATACTCTTATCTTCCTCCTCCTCGTCTTCCCAAGGTCTAATTCACGAAATGCACGACTGACCATCACTACAGTACCCGTTTCCAACTCCTACGTAAGTATCAGCTCGGCTCGACTCCATCTTGCATTGATGACAGGCTATCTGGCATGCGCATTTTGGACAACTGCCTCGTCCCAGAGCAAAAACAGTGGTTGGCATATGGCGTGTCAATAGAGGCACTTCGTCAACAGAGAAGAGCTGAAGGCGTAAAAGCTAGAGGAGAGGACGTGGGGAAAGGCATGAGCTATTTGTGCCCACATAGACTGGTCAGGTGCGCCCACAGCTCGAGTTCTCATTGTGCTCGCATTACCCAAGCTGAATGTTCGTTCCAGAGCTTCAAATGTATGTCCAAGAACGACTCGCCCGACTGCGTTATAGCTTACATTCGCATCAATGGAATGCGTGTGATGGATTACTTAAATAAATCCAGCACCCGGCGGGTGCAGGCATATCGTTGAAAGGTGTCAACGCTACCACAACCGCGCACAGACCTTTCACGTTTGAAAAAATTCGGCTTACCGGTACGTCTCCAAGTCCACGATCCGTGCTGAAATATGGGTTGCTTACAGTGAGCTGAAATGCTGCAGACGATTGGAACGCGTCTCATAGTGGTGCGGTACTCAGTCTGGGCTGCATTGGGCTGAAGGCGTGCAGGATCAAGACAGGATACGGCCTCCCACAGAGAGAGATCGGCGTTAGATCGGTAGTGCTCAGGAACGAAGCGGCTCTTGAGCGCAACAAGAAATCGAGGATGTACCATGGAGTGCGTAGTCACTTGTTCTCGTTGGGATTGAGAGCTTATCTCGTCGCTACAGCCTAGGATCCGTCGCATTTCGGAATGCGATCTGGGTCGTTCCTGCCTTGCGAAATCATACGCACTGACGGACCTTGTTTACAATGTTCGGGTCGGGCCGATCCCATTCCTATGGTCTCACTTCGTCCCAGCTCTACTCAAGTCCAAGCAGATATCAATCCCGTTCCTTCCACGACGAACTTCACGCACCGGTTTCACTGCTTCTCGGACACCTCCTGACGTCCACTCCCGTGCAAGCAAGCATGAACAGCTGGAACTCACAGAGAACGAGGTGCGTCCGATTGTTTGATGCAGCTCAGTATGGCATTCTGCGCTTACGCGAAGCTTAGTAGGAGCATCTGGTTGCAAGTGTTTGCACTAGGGTCGAGGCACATACATGCGAGGGATGACATAGTGCACAGCAATGGTACTGAATCACTGGATGCAGATGAGCCCACTGCACATCGCTATTCCGGATGTACTCAGAGTCCTCACGATTACACTTTCAGAGACGAGCCTTTCGCGACTCGTCGTATGCGAGTGGTGACGTCTCTCATTTTAGTCAAGGGACCGACGCCAAACTGAACCCGGGAGACTCTGTCCACGATCCGACGCAGGGCCTAGTCGCAATAAGTGCAGGAGAGAGAGGCCAATCTGACGAACACCCGGATGTGACGTATGGTTGGATGGCACACAGCATGATACATAGTAGCTTTCTTCATTCTGTAGCGCATTTCGATGTTCAGATCCTTGATCGTTCTCGCATGTATCAATATGCCTTCATGTGCTACGGATTTGTGTTCGAAATGTCAATACCTATTGGGCCGTAGAGCAGCATCGTCAGTCATTATATCCCTCGCGGATCTTTGGGGCTATGTGATCTGCTCAGAGATCGGTGAATGCGAGTTATGGTAGACTTTCGAAAGTGCACACGACACGATCTACAAGAACATATAGCTTATGGTTCATGATTATGGTCACAGTGAGATCCCAGATTTGATGTGATATGCCTGAACGACTTCGCCTTCTTTATATTAACAACTTGAACAGAGTGTGATTACAGATCTAGAGTAAGGCGAAATTTGAGTCGCTGGCGCCCGGATGGTACCAGTGACAGTGAGCGCGTCGAATGAACTCATAAAGTTGCAGCCAAGTACAGCTGCAAACTGTGTTGCATTGAAGCAAAGAAGAATTGATATCCTCCACCCCTTAGTACACCATACTGTCCGCGCTTCTCGGCTTCACCACCACCGGCATCCTCCCAACGTCCAATATGAAGAAATCTTTCATGTCCCGATCCCAGTCATCCGGATCATAGCTCTCTTCGAAGCTCAGCTCCACCTGCTGCATCATACAACACAACACCATCCTTAACTCCTTCAGCGCGAGGTTCTTCCCTGCGCAATTGGCCGGTCCGTACGAGAATGGGATGAACGCAGTAGTGTTATGTACGAAGGGTTCTGGACCCTTGTAGGACGACGGGTCTTCAGCGATGAGCCACCGGTCAGGCCAGAATCCATCCGGGTTGGGCGAGAAGTTGCGTGGGTCGCGATGGATCGTCCAGGTATGAAGACGAACGCTGGTATTCGGAGGGATGTAGCTATGAAAGAGAGAACGTGAGAGACAGACCACCTAACATCAGTTGAAGATCAAGGTCTTACCACGAGTTCAACGCAAGACCATCTCCCTTTGTTGCCCGCTGGCTGCCTGTGGGAATGAGAGGATATAGACGTAGAGATTCGTTGCTGGACACAAAAGAAATCAGCCATACTGCGTCGACGCGCCCAGCCCTTCTAGACACTCACATCACGGCCTCCAAGAAAGGCATTTGCGAATGGTACTTGCAATCCAACGCGCTATCTCCAGGAGGATAGAAAGTGTCGACTTCGTTTTGCAGCTTCTTGTACGAATGAGGATCTTGTATGAGATAGAACATGATGGAGGACAGGGTGGCGGCCGTCGTATCTGAGCCCGCAAGGATGACCATAGAACCCTCTGCTGCGACGAGCAGCAACGGAGGCGACGACTCAGGACGGTCGTCGTGGTTCTGAGACATGTAATTTCAGCTACGGTGAAGCAACACAGGTATTGCGGGCCACTTACCAAGAAATGAAAGACGTCTTTTCGAACAGCGCCGCGCAGAATGCGCTCTTGAGCGCGTGTGGCAGAGGCCCGAAGAAATGTGGTGAGACTGTTGGGAACGTAATATGCGTACCACGGGCACGCCTCCGCAACGATTGCATCTCTAAAAAAGTCCGGTCAGCGGAACACCAGATGCTATAGTGAGTTACGACTTACAGCACACCCTTGTGCATGGTTTCAATGAAACCGTGAGTGTCGCCGTCTCGCATCAGCTCCGATCCACCACCGAACCTATCAGAGAATAAGCATGAAAACTCCAGCTATTTTCTCGTGAAGACAGAGCTCACGCCATATCACTCATAAAATCGTATCTACTCAACGCATATCAGCACTATCTAGTCAAGTCAACAAAGAGTACGACGTACGAAAAGAACCTCATGCATTCTGCGAGATCCACCGCTTTGCCCGGGGTCCTTGTCATCATCTCCACGAGCTGCACTGTGCGTTCAGCCAGAGTCGGCTCGTATTCTTTCAGTGCTGCCGTACTGAACGCTCGAGTCCATGGACGCCGTCGTTGGGCGTGCATTGCTGGGTCACGCCAGGCGATGAGGGGCCGGTTCTCGCTGTATCGAGTATGACCGTCCCAACCTTCATCACCAGTCAGGTCAGATGCGTAAGTGATCGAATGAAATAGAGGCGCACCTGGTCCTTTTGTGAGCCCGTTGGATCCCATGATCTGCGGGATGGCCGAGACATCCACCAACGAAAGTTCATTCGGACCTAATCCAAAGTACGATCAGCTCAAATATCGTCCGAGAGACTGGAAAAGCATATTTACCAATACGAACAACGTCGGACGCGTATTTCTTATGCAACGAGCAGATGTATTGATGTCTCTTCCCTGAAGCAGCCATTTGATAGACCCACCAGGACGAGAGCTTCAAACGGATGGGTCCTGGGTATTGTGCGAGTGGGTGGAAGGAAGAAAGGCGGTAGATCGTGATTGAGGTGAGAAGAGTGCCATGAAAGACCAGGAAGGCGGTCGAGATCGCGGCCAGGTGGGACAAGTATGGCTGGAGGAGAACGGAGAGGCCTAGAGGTAAACATATGAAGAACAATATCGGAACGGGTAAAGACAACGGCTCTAAGCGATTGAATATGAGATGGACAACCTGCAGAGTAGATGAGTTTCACTCGTACTGCAAATCAGTCTTGAGAGGGAGCTTACCAGAGCAGCTCCTGAGACAACGAGCAAGGCGATCGGGAGAGACGGATTGATTGTCGCTAAGCTGTGAAAAGTGATCATTGCTGTAAGAGAAGTCTGAATAGTAGTAGCAGACCCGCCCCAGACTGTCGATGGGCGGGGTATTTAAGCAGACAAACACCACGAATGTGATCACTTTGACATGCGAATGACAATCACTGGCCACGGTATCTGGCCCCGTGGCCAACTTGATTCGCCGTGACACTCCACTATCACTGAGCGATGTCAAGATCGCAATGCGCGGTTGCTTCGTCCTCGGGCAGAAGTTCGGCCATCTATATACCCCTAATGAAGAGGTGAAAAGGGTAGTCGTTGGGCGATCAAGAGCCATACTGAACTTCGCAGCTCTTCGCGCTGAGAACTCCAGGCAGTATCGAACTTGCCGAGAAAATGAGGCGTATAGCTGCAGGGGTCCAAAAGTTCGTGTTGGAGGGGCGCGACCATCGGTTGCCGGTTGATTGCAGGGATTTGACGACAAGACGGATTATGGAGATAAACAGTGGCCTGCTGATACATACATGTATGATCTCGTGAAGACATCGAACTTTGACTTTGAAGGTTGGATTGATGCTAGAGACACGACTGGTCCTTGACCTGCCCTCACTTAGCCCTGGCGCATCGCATGACCCTGCAGCCTGAACTCCATGAGACGAAGAGATCTCACAGGTGACTATTGCAAGGAAGGTTCTACGTCAGCCACTGAGAGAAGAGTCGAACCACAAAGAACGCACCATGCATAAATCTGCGTCGTCCTTGCTCGTATGCTGTCTCGAAAATTGCAGCATGACTGCACTGATAGACCATCTGACAGCGACAGGATAGCACAGCCTCTGAGGGATACGAGTATATTGAGTACGTGGGGTTTACGGGATAGTTGAGAACTGCAAGTTGTTGGCAAGCCGCCGCGTCGCAGAGCGCAAATATTCATAAAAGTTCGATCTCGAGCCAGTCGACGGTGAGGTGCTCGTCTAGTTGTCTTTGGAAGCAGCAATACGCGCATGGATGCACCTTGTGAAGACGTGCGTGGAACCCTTGTAGATTGCAGAATTCATGCGTCGGATGGACTGGCCATTGTCATGGAGGCGTGCGAAGGGAGCGCAGGGAGTAGCTTGCAGAGGGCGATCCGGTGAGAACTCTATCGGTGAGTATGCAGTGTCCATGCGGAAGTAGAGGGCCAGTATTGACACGTCTTTGAAATAAGTTAGGCTGAAGAGAGTGTGGTGTCTTCAAGCCTCCCGAACTACGCAAGCTACAGCACGTCATGTTTGTCTATGTATGCCTTGACTCCGTTTCTGATTTCCTACTGTAGTACTCCGGGAGCTGACTCGGTGCTTGCAGAACGATTAGTGCATCCTCTAGCATGCCAGCACTGTATTGGTGTTCTCGCCTTTTCATGGCTACCCACTAGGCTTCACCGCCTACTTAGTACGTCTCGCCGTCTTCGCCCGTTTACATAGTCTCGAACCCATCCCCTCACGACATCCCAATTTGGGAACCCTGTCGTGAGGGTCTGGTGTCTAACGCCCACCTTAGGCGGGGCTTGGGCTTACGGTCCCACTCGCGTCCTCGCAGGCCTTCGCCTGCGAGCGCTAACACACTCTCTCTCTTCTCCTCCATCGCGTTCGTCGTCGTCGCGCTCCCTCAGCCTACTGTCTCTACTGTAAATGGCTCTCGACCCCTAATTCATCATCATTTCTATGTACACCCTCTTTAATGTCCGAAAACACGCCTCCAAGCAACCGCACTTGGCCTCCCCCAAACCGGCACCACCGTCCCCCAGCAGACACGGAATCCACGCGTCCTACCCCGGTCCTTTCGCCGCGTACTCCAACTACCCCCGCACCAACCAGCAAACGAGTCTCGGAAGACCTTGACAAGCTTGAAACTTCCAAAGTCAAGCGTCGCCGGACATTTCAAAACGGGTTCGAAACCCCGGTCCGCGCCCCTTCGTACAAGCCCTATGCGCTCCCTTCTACCGGTCGGAAACGCGGTAAAGCCATCGTGGTCGAAGCCCACGACCGTGTCAGCGCAATCAAACCTTTGGAGCTGGAGAAGTGGCAGAAGCTCGTGGAGGATGCAGGTGTGCTACCAAGTGGGGCGAGGGTGAAAGAGTTTCAGATGGAGTGCGCGAATGCAGTCGTTGAACGCAAGACTGATGTTTGTCTGATTGCACCCACCGGAGCAGGGAAGTCGCTCATATGGACTCTTCCGCTACTCGCTGCGGCAAAGTCAGTCTCTCTCGTGATCACACCATACACGAGTCTGGGAACTGAAGGTCAACAAAGGTGTGTTATCAAATTGCTGTTGTCGTAGTTAATCACTCAACGATGTATGCTTCAAGGATCCGCGAAATGAAGGTCACGTCGATCTACGTGAATTCTGAGCAGAAGAGCTCGAATACGCTCAAGGACATTGTTAAATTGGGATGTCGTGAGGGGATGGGTTCGAGACTACCCGTTTACACTGAGCTTATTGTATGCTCTGTATGCCTTATCACAGGTCTTAACCAACATCATACAATTCAGAAGAAGCAAAACCCTCATCGTCTCTGGTGTAGCCGCCATCGCGCGCGGCTCACCCGCATGCCAGATAAGCGAAGTCCTCGGGGCGGGCGTCGTCACCAATGCCGGGGTTGCAGACAAGTACGCGTGGGTCGAGATCTAGTTGGGGGTCGACCAGGCTTTGTAAATCAAGGACGTTCAACTCTAAGCAAGTGTTCAAGGGCGATGTCTCGCGCTTGGACGAGTGGTTCGATTATGTGGGAGGCGAGATGTTACACTTGGCGACGATCATGCAGGTGAAGATGTGTCCGAAGGTCGTTCTGCGTAACATCGGTGGTACGTCCCCTCGTTTGCGTGAATCCGATCCCATTTCCTGACCGGGGCTTTTCGCAAATTAGCTAGCTATCTAGGAATACGGCATGTATCCCTCCGACTGTCAATATGGATGACATGACTTACATGCTACGTGCAGACGCGAGACCGAAACTCTTAGATCATCATCGTCCGACGCGCGCAAATCTCCTGGCGTCGTTTTGCCGCGCAGCTTCATCTACACTTATTTAACAAAAGACTTCGCTACCATCGACGACGATTAGAGGAGGAGAATTTAGACATAATGTGGGTAGTACATTTATAGTATGTAATGCTATGATTGCTTTTACCCCATCGTCAAGGAAGCCATTCAGTCACCCCTTCGTCCATGTCCTCCCTTGCCTGCTACAAGCTGGAGGCCCCTTCCGACGCAAAAGATTCCGCAGATCCGGGAAATGGATTGCAATCTTGTGGGCCTTCGCAGTTGCACCTCGCGCGAATCGGCCCTATTCGTACCAAGCTGTCCGTGCTTGGAACTTGGTGTCAGGTTGGTCAACCGCCAAAGCCTCGATGAGTAGCGGGTTGACCGTTCTGGCCAGGCACATACACACCATTTCGAAAGGCAGGATGATTAGGATCAGGTTGAATGTTCTGCGGTGTGCCCGTGACCGCCGTCGACTTGTACGGTGGTAGCTTAGGTGCTATCGCCCTCTCTTGCCCTGGCTTCATGTTCCAATCTCTCTGTCCTGGGGGTTTCCCGCCCCTGAGATTATTATATCCGCCTCCCCGCTTCTCCAACTCGTTGCTGTACGGTCTGAGGTCCAGACGTGAGATCAGCCAAATCTCAGCTCAGACATGGCACTGTGATACGCACATGGTCTCGATGACATCCCGAACGGTAAGAGAGGAGAAGTCGTCGCGTGTATGAACATTGGGCACGATGACGCGGAGTGGGGCTGCGAGGGCGGCTGTGGCTGCCACACCAACGAGGGCAGTGAATGCAACAGCGGAACGCATTGCGGGATGTTCGCTGCGGAAGTGGAAGAGCGTGTTCTAGCTGGTGTTCTGTTTGAACTTGAAGTTGTCGCGGGTATCGACAAGGATATAGGCTGCAGAAGAAGGCGAGGGAGTCAGTGTCGCGTCGCTAAACAGGGTAGTGAAAGATTGAGAGAACTGACTGTCCAGCACCTGTATACGGGAGAGCTCAGCTGAAGGACCTTGATATGGTCTTCTTTTGCTTTATATACGCGCTCTGCTGTCAGCTTACCTGCTAACGGCGATAAAGACATCGATATCTTGCCATATGGCATACACCGCAAAGCGTTCAAGTTCTGTCAGCGTTGATGCATTGATGTATTGATGTACCAATATACATGATACATTGATGACTATTGATGACCGGTCTGGTAGTGCCATTCCGTGTTGAGCGACTCGGGCCAGACTGATTTTGGAGTGGGTATCTATTCTCATCCTCGTCGATGCATGCCTTTCGAGGCGGCAGTCAGACAATGTGCTTATTGCCTCTGTGCTGACAGTACACAAACACACCTTGCAATTTGTCTTGGAAGAAAGGAATTGTCCTGAGGCCTGAGGAAGACATGGAGCGATGGGATGCTGGATGATGTCCGTGGAGACATTGCCAGACATAAGCGTAGGCATCTATAGACATTCATGAGAACACCTGAGTACAAACATGCACTATCACAGCCTAAAGACAGCGTGCACACCTCTTTAACTGCTGACCTGAGCCCTCTGAACCGCTCATAGAATGCAATGGAGTTTATTGAATCTTTAGAAGAGCGTTGAGTTGTTGGCGACATTCGGTCAACATTTAAACCTTACTTAATCATGGTAATTTGTGAGCCGGTACTAAAGGAGACTGCTGCTGGAGAAGTTGAAAATTTATAACGAATCGAAACGCAAGGTACAAACACATACATGACACTTCAATCATTGCTCTACTTCATCCCACCACCGTTCTTGCCGACGAGCAAGCCCCATCACAGGCAGAAACTCGGACACTCTAATCCACCGCTGATAGACTACCCGGTGAGCCGGTTCAGATGGCAAATGGGGGAGGCACGTTTCCAAGTTCGGGAAGATGCACGAGAGGAAGAGCGCGACGTCCTTGGGAGAATCGATGACCGAACGCCCTACACTCAGCATGTGCACGGTTTCGCTCCAGGAGCGACCTTGCATGTGGCGATACAAGTCCTCTGCTCGGTAGAACTCTGGCGGAGTTGAGTCGAATTGAATACCGAGCATTCGAAGTCGGGGGCAGGAGTAGGCAAGGAGCTCTAAACCATCCATGGTGACGTTGCTAGGTGTAGGCCAAACACCGGTCGGGTCGAGGTCTAGAACTGTGATGTTACGCCATGTTAAGGCGATGTTCCTCAAAGAGTCGTTAGTCAGGTTCCAAGACCACGACATGTTGATATCTAGGTGTGTGAGCGGGAGCTGCTTGAGTACATCCAACGACTCGGGTCCAAGAATCTTCTCGGGAGGATATGTGATACCACTCAGTCCCGACACGCGCAAAGACAGCGTCCTCAAAGGACATGTGCCGCATGAACGCGCGACTGCGGATAGAATATCGAGAGGACGGTGAGTGCTGGTGGAGCCATCGAAGTCGATTTCGAAGCACTGAAGGCTTGTAAAATCCACACTGGCCATGGCGAGTATGAAAACATCGGGGGTTGCCAAGCGCAGATCGAAGACAGCGAGCCTTGAGTAGGTCACCTCGGAAGAAGGTCCACCGGCGGGCGATGAATCATGGAACGTCAACTTGGTAAGGCGAGGCAGCTGTGCAGCAGCATCCCAGAGGTTGATGTACTCGCCGACATCGTCCGAGATATGCAACTCGGTCAAGCTTGTGGTATCCTGAAGCACCGTCTTCACTGTGCGCCCAACATTGCTATTTTCGCTTGAGTGCCCGGCAGAGGAGAGAAAGAGGGTTTTGAGATGGTGCCGTCGTTTCTCTACCATAGCCATGATGTTGGAAGGAATCGGCGCGAGAATAGTGGCCGAGATGCCTGTCAAGACATCGTCACCTATAGACGACATGACGAAGTTGAGCTCTGCGGTGCCGGTCGCATGCCAAGATAGGGTCCGGAGCTTTGGAAAGAAGATGACCATTCGATCGAAAGACAGCATCTCTGCTGCCCCCTCGGTATCTTCAAGGTAATGTATGCTCGATAGCGAGAGCTCTTGAATTCTGGATGAATGGCGCAAGAGAATGGGAATATCTTGCTCAGTCAGCTGACGGGACATCTTCTGTATGAAGTATTCAATACGCATAGAATCAGCAATGTGCGAGTTTATAGTTTGCGTCACCACGCACCCATGTTTTAGAACCCGTGTCATCGTCTCTGGGTATTTCCTCCACAGCATCCACCAAGCGCAAAAGTCCTGCGACGCCAATTTGAGAAAGCCATGCCTCGTTCAAACACGCCTCCGTGAACACCTTCGACGTCTGTCCGAGGGCCTTGATATCTTGTAGTGCCACAGAGGCTAAAACGTTGTATGGCTCTTTAGATTTGTCATAGAGCCAGTCCGAGTTCTCGACAGCCTCAAGTCCTCTGATCGTAAGGTGTTGGATGATAAGATTCACGAGCTCGGGTATCCGAAATATTCTATGCATTATGACGTCAAATAGTAGTGCCTATAAGATAATTAGCCTTATTGTTACTTATCACGGTTTGGTCGACAAAAACGCACCTGGTCTCAATGAAGACACGCCAAGTGTTTGGGAGGAGGAGGCGGAGCGAAGGCTCGATGAGTTGGCGACGAGTGAGAAGTAGGTTGGCAAGAGATGTTTAGGGCGCAACCTTGTGATCTCGCCGGCGGCGCACACATGATAGCACGTGCATCGCCATCTTGCACCTCAAATCAAGCAGGATGGACACGGCTCCTCTAGCAAGAAAGCAAACCGCAGAGTTCAGGAATGTAAAAGAGCCAAGAACGAGGGATGCAAGCTACTTACGCGCGGTCTTCGAGGCGCGGACTCCTAACATGCTGGAACAGATACTTTCGATTCGTATGACATTTTCATTTGAGAAAAACCATATCGTACAATTGGTCATGAAAGCACATTCCATCCAGCTTCCTCTTGCTCTAAACGCACTTCCGCGCCGGGTCTCAAAAGTAAGTACGCTAAGATGACCGGTCTTGAAAAAATTGATCACCAGGCCGACTGTCACCCCTGTTGTGGTCTTCCCACCACCGCTCCTGACGGCGAGCAAGACCCATCATGGAGAGAAACTGCGAAACTTGAATCCACCTGTCACAGATCTCCCGTTGTTCCTCATCCTGATGCATTGCCAGATCTGGGAGGCATCCTGCGAGGTAAAAACAGAGACACGAGAGCAACATCGCAGTCTCCGCAGGACGGTTGATGGCTGAACGCCCGACATTCAGCATGCCCATGGTTGTACTCCCGGCGCGACCTCCCATGTGAGAATATAACGCTTCCGTCAGACTAAAGTCCGGTGGCGTTGAGTTGAATTGCATGCCAAGAATGTAAAGTCTGCGGCAGGAGACGGCGAGCGTATGCAAGCCGTGCGCGGTGACGTTACTGGGTGTCGGCCAGACACCTTCCGGGTCGATGTCCAATGTTTCGATGTCAGGCCACCTGTTGGCAATTCTTTCCATGGTGTTGTCTGTCAAGTCCCACGACCACGACATGCTGATCCGCAGATGTCTGAGCGGGAAGAGTAAAAACATGTCCAATGAATCCGGCCCGAGAAGTTGCACGACATCCTGTAAAGCACCGCGAGACGACGAGACTAATAATGACAGCGATTTCAAAGATGATTCGCTGCACGAACGCGCGATGGCAGATAGGACGTTCAAGGGACGATGAGTGCTGGTGCGAGCCTTGAGTTTGATTTCGAATTTCTGGATGCTTGGAAGCGTAACACTGTTCATGGCTTGCACAAGGGCATCGGGATTTTCCATCTGGAGATCGAGGAAAGTGAGACTAGGATAGGTCACCCCGTCTGACGGCCCGCCATTGGTAGAAGAGGAGTCAACGAGGCTGAGTTTTGACAATCGAGGCAGCAGTGCAGTCGCATCCCAGAGGTTGAGGTGCTCGCTCACATCCTCTGAGATATGCAACGCGGTTAACCCTGTAGCCACCGAAAGCACTGACTGAACCGTGCGCCCTATACGATCGTCTCCGTCCGAGTTACTAGAGGCGAAGAGCTCGAGGTACTCGAGATGACGCCGCCGCTTCTCTACCATAGCCATGAAGTTCGATGGAATCGTAGCGGAAGTGGTTGCGGCCATGTGTGTGAGAGAGCCGTCACGCATCGTCGACATAACGAAGTCGAGTTCTTCTGTCCTAGGCCCATGCCAGAAAAGGGCACGGAGTTTGGGAAAGAGGACGACCGCGCGTCCGAAAGCCAGTATGTCTTCCGCTCCCTCGGTATCCTCAACGCGCAATTCTTGCCAAAGCGTGAGCTCTTGTATCCTGATGGAATGTCGCAAAATAACGGCCATGTCCTCTTCAGTGAGTCGACGGGTCAACTTCTGTGAAGGATGTTTACGCACGGCATCAGTGATATGCTTTGAGCTTCACATGACTGTCACGCACCCATGCCCTCGAAGGGTTGATCATACTCGTCGGTAGTACGTGTACTGCACCCACTAAACGCAGCAGACCGATCAATCCAGTCTGAAAAAGCCACGCCTCATTCAGACAAGCCTCCGTGAACACCTTCGACGCCTGCCCAAGAGCTTTGATGTTCTGACGTGCTTCGGAGGTCAGAGAGTTGTATGTCTCTGAGACAGTGCTATAATTCCAGTCTGTATTCTCCACAGATTGATTCGGACGACCCCTGACTGAGATATGTCGAATGAAGAGTCCCACCAGTTCGGGAACGTAGAATATTCTGTGCATGATGCTTCTGAGAGGTACCTACATCTTGGCTATCAGTTTATTATCTCTTTGTTGGATAGCACATACGCACCTCGTATGTAAGATTCACAGCTGTAGTGAGAGTGATGATGAGAGGGGAAGAGACGGAGCGTAGTGCTGCGACGATTTGCCAGATGTTATAAACGACTGAGCGCGAGTCTGAAACGGAATCAGGACCTCCGCCGAGCCGCTCCCGATCGAGCGCTCACGTGGCAATGTGCACACTGTCGGTGGAACTGAGAGTGAGTCGAAGATCTATTGGTACAGACGTCGGCATATATGCCTAAATTGATGATTATATAACGATGATATGCACTGAGAGAGATGGTGAGTGTAAAAGCTTCAGGTCTTAGACGAACAGAACGAAAGGCGCAACGTACAAGCATCTTGATTCTTCACGTGGCAGCTGTTGCCCCAATCATGCATCATCCCACCACCGCTCTTGCCGACGAGCAAGGCCCATCGCAGGGAGAAACTTGGATACCTGTGTCCACTGCTGGTAGGCCAACTCGTGAGCCTCTTCCGCCGGCATCTGGGGGAGGCACGTCTCCAGATTCGGGAAGAGACATGAGAGGAACAGCGCGACGTTCTGAGGAGAGTCGATCACTGAACGCCCTACGGCAAGCATGTTCAAGGTTGCATTCCAAACGCGACCTTGCACGTGGTAGTACAGCTCTTCGGCTCGATAGAAGTCGGGTGGCGCTGAGTTGAATTGGATGCCGAGCATACGGAGTCTTGGACAGAGCTGGGAAAGGAGCTCCAAGCCATCCGTGGTGACATTACTTGGGATAGGCCAGTCTCCTGCCGGATCGAGATCTAGAACCGCAATGTTAGGCCACGCCCTAGCAATCTTCTCCATGGAGCTGTCTGTCAGGTTCCAGGGCCACGACATGCCGATCTCAAGGCGTGTGAGAGGGAAGCGCATGAGCACATCCAACGAGTCCGGTCCAAGAATCTCTTCGGAAGGACGTGGAGGTTCTCGAGGTGGTGAAATGCTGATTGACAGCGACCGCAACGGAGATTTATCACATGAGCGCGAGATGGCAGAGAGAACATCGAGAGGACGGTGGGTGCTGGTGGGGACTACGACCGCAATTTCGAAGCTCTGAAGGCTTGGTAGCACTACGCTGTTCATCGCATGTATGAAGGTATCCGGGTTCCCCATGCGGAGGTCGAAGACGACGAGTTGATGGTAGGTCACCACGGACGACGGGCCAAGACTTGAACTAACGGCGTCACGAAGAGTGAGCTTGGTTAGGCGAGGCAGCTGTGCAGCTGCGTCCCAGACGTTTATATGCTCGCTGATATCGTCCAGGATATGCAGTTCGGCCAGCCCCGTCGGCTCTGCAAGTACCATTTTCACTGTCCGGCCGATGTCCGACTTCGAGTGCCCGGCCGAGGAGAGGTAGAGGGATCTGAGATAACGCCGTCGCTCCTCTACCTTGACCAAAAAATTGGGAGGGATCGGCCCTGAAATGACCGCGGACATGTCTGTCAGACAGTCGTCGCCTACAGTGGATATGACGAAGTCAAGTTCTGCGGTGCCGGACGCACGCCTAGAGAGGGTCCGAAGCCTCGGAAAGAGGATCACTGCTCGGCCGAAAGACAACATCTCCTTCGCTCCTTCGGTATCCACCAGACGCTGGGTACTCGAAAGAGCAAGCTCTTGGATCCTAGAGGAATGGCGTAGAAGAACGGGGATATCATTTTCTGTCAGTTGACGGGATACTCTCTGGACGAGGCAAAATCAGCGATGTCGCACAAATGTTTCACCGAATACGCACCCATTTGCTCAAGTTGAGAAGCCCATCCCTCGGCAGCTCCTCTACTGCATCCACCAAGCGCAGCAGTCCTACCACACCAGTCTGAGAAAGCCACGCTTCGTTCAGACACGCCTCCGTGAACACCTTCGAAGCCTGTCCAAGCGCCTTGATGTCCTGAAGTGCCATCTGGTCCAGAGGGTTGATCGCCTCTTTGGCTTTGTCGTAGAGCCATTCTGAGTTCTCCAGCGAGTCCACGGCCTGGAGTCCTCTAATTGCAAGGTGTTGGACGATGAGGTTGACAAGTTCGGGGATGTGAAATATCGGGTGCATTATGCCGCCAAGCTACACACGGTCAGTGTTATTGCTGACTCGTTATTGAAGGCCATGTAACACACCTTGTGTCAATGCGACCAGATCGATTCGTCGTCAGGCCTTGAGCTTGAGGGAGACGAAGTTGAGACGAAGAGACCCGCAGAACTTGACATCAAAATGATGTTTTTAGACTTTTCGCGCACGTGACAGAGCGCCTGGACATCGGATCTGAGATCTCTTCTGTAGTGGACAGAAGACAGCAAAACAGCAATCACGATACGAAGTCGAGACAAATGTCCATGAAGCCTAGGTGTCAACGAAGACACAGTCCAACGGCATATTACATTTCATACGTTACTCAAAAACAACGAGAGGGATATCGATACCGAAAGTGTGCGAGAGGAGTATTCACGAGAGCGAGTGTGCGAGGAGATGGTGGAGTAAGATGAGATGCGAAAAATGGGATTCGAAGAGACTGGGATGCGACGAGGATGTATGCATATGTGCGGGGGACTGTACTGTAACGGGATCGGGACTAGAGGACTGGGAGACGAGAGATGATGGGAGAGAATGTGAGAGTGCGAAAAGAGACGAGACGAGACAAACGAGAGGGATGAGGGACAGGACGATGGGTGTGATGTATACGAGGAGATTCTGCAAGGAAGAGACATGACAGTCAGCAACCAATTCGACATCCGTGTCCACACGAAAGAAGTACTCACAAATTATCATGCGTCAAAGATACCAATACATTGTCTTTGATCCACTTCGCGGCGAAAAGGAGAAAGAAAAGGAGCGCTTTACATCAACCCAGCCACCCCCTCCTCCCACTCCTCTCGTCTCACAACCCCCACAGCGCGACACACCGGACACGACACCTCCACATCCCCCTCTTCGCCCTTCTCCTCCTCCTTCCCATCGCCATACCCTCCTCCCCACCCAGCAACCCGCTCCGCACTCACCAAACACGCGCAATGGAAGCGGTGCTCGCAGACCATCTCCTCTTTCTCCACCACCTCTTCATCGCCCTTGCGCCGAATCCCGACTTGACGCACTTTCGTGACGTCCACACCCGGGGTGGGCTCGGGGTCTTCGTCCGTCGGACCCAGCCCGCACGACACGTCCGAGCACCTCAGCCCCATCTCCCGCTCGCGTCTCTCCACCCTCTGGCGCAACGTCGGCCCCGGCGGCGGCGGGATCACCCACTGCGGTTTCGGCGCACCGTTGTTCGTGCGCGCGTGGGTGTGAGGATGAGGGTTGGTGGTGGGGGCAGGAGGAGGAGCAGCATTGGGACCGAAGAACGGCGCAGGGTGGAAAGGCGGGTTGTCTGTCATCATCGGGCCCGGGAACGTGAAGATCGGGATCTGGTCCAGCGTCGCGTCGTCGATGATCGGTTGCGCCGCTCCGTTGTTCGTCGCGCCGCCGAAGCCCATTCCGGAGAGGAGGTTGAGGAACGCGCGGCGTTGGGCGTCGTTGGCGGGGACGCCCTCAGGATTCGGGTTGGGGTGAGGAGGAGCGGCGTTGGTGGGAGGAGGCTGGGGAGCTGGCGGTGGATTCGCTGTGGCGGGCTGAGCTGGTTGGGCCGGAGCTGGTGCTTGACCTGGGCGTCCGTGAGGGAACAGACCCGAGAAGAGCTGAGCGAGCGTCGGAGGTGGTGGTGCAGCGCCTGGGACACCGGCGGGAGCGTGTCGAGGTACGAAGAATGGAGGAGCTGCCGTCGCAACTGGTGTAGGAGCGGTAGGAGGGGGAGCTGCTGCGTTCGCAGGAGGTGGTGGAGGTCCGGCCTGCCCTTGCGCTTGAGCTGCAGCGCCCATCGTCCTGAACAGCCCACTCATGAGCGTGCTGAACACACCCGCCACATCGGGATACGGTGGCGGCGGTCCATTCGGATCCGCATTCGCGTTCGCGTTCGCGTTCGCCCCTTGCGCACCCGCCGGAGGAGGCGCGCCAGCTCCGAACGTGAACTGGAACCCTCCGTTACCGTTCGCAGCTGGTGGTGGAGCAGGTCCGAAGACAGGCGGGGGAGGTTGGTTTCCATTCGCAGCTTCGCCTCCAGGCCCAGGTACCGCGAACGTTCCTCCAAAGATGTAGGGCATCTGTCCTCCGGGCCCTTCAGCTGCTCCTGCGTTGGGACTCCGAGGGTCGACGAAAGAGAACGCCATCGAGACGTCGATGAAACCCATAGGCGGCTGTTGTTGGCCATTGGGTGTAGGCTGAGGACCACCACCAGTCCCGGGTGTAGGAGGATGGGTATGAACGTGAATGTGTGGTGGTTGTGGCGGAGAAGGAGCTTGCGCGTTTGCGTTCGCGGTAGGTGGCGGCTGGCCCCAGGTAAATGTCTGGAACTCTGGCTCACCAGGGGGCGCATTGGGATCGTTCACGAAGTCGAGAACGACCACGTCGTACGCGACATCCATCGGATCTCCGGGAGCACCAGGATTAGCCTGCGGAGGATTGACACCAGGCGTACCAGCACCCGTCGCCGTTGGCTGTTGCTGAGCTTGACCTTCGGCAGCCTGTCCCTGCTGCTGAGTCCGGTTGCGTCGAGGCATGCCACGCATTGGTCTTGGCACCCTAGGAACATAGGTCAAGCTGTCGGGGTCGATGTCGAAGCGGCATGCGGGGCATGTTGTACGATGGGCCCGAGTGAACCAAGGGAGGAGGCAGTCGGCGTGGAAGACGTGCGAGCAGGGAAGAGTGACGACCTTCGGGTATGTCTTCGCGCCGGCTGATGAAGTAGCAGAGGAAGAAGCAGTAGGTTGTTCGTCGGTGGGGGCTTGACGATCTTCTTCCGACTTCTCTTCTGCGAACCCGCCATCTCCATCCAGCAAGGACTCCATACACACTGGACACGACGGCCCAGAGTTCTCCTCGCCATTCCCTCCAACCCTCTCTAACCTCTTGACCAAACCAACCGGGACCTCCTCCAAACCCGCCATCAGCCTCTGCGCCCTCTCCGGATCATCAGGCTCGTCGCCTAGGTGTCCCATCCCACCAAACATCATATCAAAGAAGCCAGTCTGGTTACGCATCGCGTCGAAGAACTGACGGACGTTGGTGAAGTGATGATGGCCAGCGCCGGGTGTATGCGGGTCTCCCTGATGGTCGTGTGGCGGGTCAGGTGGGGCGTTATCAGCTGGGCCGTTGGGAGGGTGTATGTGGCCATCGTGGTTGTGGGTGCCTGGAGGGCCGTGGAATGGAGGACCGAGCATGAAATCGAGGACGATTCGATGGGGACCAGCTTCGTGAACGGTGACGTTCGGAGGGAGATTGGGAAGATGAGGAGCTGCTTGGGGCTGTGGCTGCTGAGCTTGCTGAGGAAGCGGTGGAAGTGGATGCTCCGCCGGCGGAGAATGCAAACGTTGGCGATTTGTCTGGCGTAGATCGTCCTCGTCGACTTCGTCTTCGACACGAACACGACGACTCGCCCTAGCAGACGTCGATGTGGAGGATGTAGGAGCTGAAGCAGCCGAGCGCGAGGGAGGAAGTGGCATGGGAGGTAGCTCGAGCTCGTCTGGATCTGCCATCTCGACGTCTACGTGTGGTACACTATCGCTCGACGATGATGGTGGCATGGTCGTAGCTGGTTGCGACGATGTCTGGTTTTGCAATGAACTAGTGAGGGAGATAGAAGAGAGGCGACGACGGACCGGCTCAATGTCTAAAGTGGTATTGTTGTTGTTGTCGTTGTTGTTCTCGCCGTCGTCGCCGTGGCTATGCGAGGACGATGCGGTGTTACCGTGGTGGTCGGACATGATGGTGGTGGTAAGAGGGAGAGAAGGGGAGGCAGCGACGAGGGTGTACTTGGGAACGACGGCGGCGATGTCCTGGCCATGGGCACTGGCCAGGAGCGGCGGCCAGAGCGGGGAAATGACGAGAAGGTTCCACCACCCGGCGTCTGACTAATCGCTTGACTCCGCCCCATCACCTCACTCGATCAAACGCGGTCACGTGCAGGTCACGTCCCCACGCGCCACAGTCGCGTCTTTCGTCTTTCTCTTCTCCACAGCTACGGCTCACGCTCCTCCCTCGTCGTTCTGCACCTTGATCGCGATCCCTTCTTCTCCAATTGGGACTGGTGCACGCAAACACTCTCTCTTTGATTTATGTTGACCTCGAAAACGCGCTTTGAATGACCCGGAAGGCCACGTCACCTCGCTGGGTGGCCACATCACCAACATCGACGTTCTTGTAGAAGGTTCGCACAGCGGGTTTTCGTTCCTCATACGACCTCTGCTCGTGACAGAGGCTTGGAATACTTCTACGTAGCTCGGTGCGTCACTCGTTGTTATCTTCCTCATACACGTAGACTGAGCCTCAGCTACCACGCGCAGTACACGCAGTCGCAGCCACGTCACTCTCTCAGGACACGTCTGCGCTGCAGCGAATTTCAACGTGTACGAGCATGGTGCGTGTCTTGTGCTATTTAATGCAGATAAGACACGTTCGTAGTGAAGACAACTCGCGCGTGCGACGTGTGGCGCCACGGGCTGCATGCAAGGATGAGTCAGACATGCTGCATAGATTCACGGTACTGTGGATGCCCGGTCTTTCCATTCGCGGGTTGCGGTGCGTACAGTTCTCGGACGGTCTGAGAATGTCTTCATTGCCTTCAGGGACTCGTATCCATTGCTACTGCCTCATGCTCGTGTGAGCGGGGCCGAAGCCGCAGGTGTTAGAAATCCACGCTCTTCCGTAAGAAGTCCACGACTTCCTCCGTTCAAGTCGAGTGGTTTCTGCTCAAGGATGGTCTAAGCATAAGACTGTCTGTATGTATCTTACTCTAGCGCGTCCAGACTCAATACAGGCCTCTCCGAAGCTCCTCCATACTTATTCGCAACAATGATCTCGGATGTGTATAACCTACATACATAATCTAAATACAATCATACAAGCAATTCACAGAGCACGTCGATTCGATATCAATACGTAGAGCGAGAGAGCAGGAGAAAACAGCGAAAGAAAGCAAAATACGAGAGCTTGAGAGCGCGAGTGCTGCTCGGCACCGGGCATCTAGACGCCCAGCGCCACAGCAACGATAGCACAACTGTGGCGAGCTAAATCCGGATGGACTGGATGCCTTTCGCGAGTACCTGAGTATCCAAACATTAGCTTTGAACAATTACCTCCACGCATATAAGCAAGAAAACACCTACATCCACCTCCGAATCCTTCTTCGGCGCCACACTCAACAAAAACGCCATCACCTCCTCCCTCGTCTGGCTAAACCTCACTTCCCTCTCCTTCGTCTCCTGCCTGCCTTTGCCTTTCCCCTTCTTCCAACAGCGAGCAGCAAGCTGCGACGCGTACAGCCAATCGGGCGCGTCGTGGCTCGTGGGCCATCCTTCGTACGTCTCGAGGATGATCCGCGGGAAGACGACGTAGCTCCCGGGGACGCCGGTGGTGTGTTGGGAGGAGGCGGTGAGGGTGAGGTAGAGCGTGTAGGTGGGGGAGTCGACGAAGGGGCCTTCGATTTCGCCCTGGATGGAGCGGAGGCGGGAGGCGGGAGGAGTCAACTTGACTTCTGAACCGAGTCAAGGCGCGTAGGAAGGTACGTACGGGTGTACACTCCATCTCTACACAACACTTCACCGTATCTTCGTCTCCAACTCCGGGAACCTCGCTCCCAGATGCGGAGGAGGACAATACTGATCCCCCTTCCCCGATCCGCGTCTCTTTCGCCTTCGCCAACCACAGATCGACAGGCCCGGGCAAACCCAACGCGTCCCTGGACGCCTTCCGGCGTTCCGCGCCTGTCATCCGCCGTCTCGTTGCATTTGGCGGGATACACGAGAACGCGTTCTTGGAAGCGCGGGGCATGGTCGACGTTTGAGTGGGTGAAAGATGTGTGAGTGAGTTGGAGTTGAATAGGAAGAAGCAGGTGGGACGCTGGGGGTATTTGGTTTTTTGGGTTGGGTGCGGGCCGAGCGAGAGCTGGGGTGTTTCTTGGACCTTGCATGGGTTCCACATGCATCCTTGGAGGGGGGAGAGCATCTGAGATCAGATTAATCACTGATCCCTAGGACAGCTCTCACCCAAGCCTTAGCCACTGAGATCCAACCCACCAAGCAAGCAAGCGTAAGCGCAAAGCGTGTGTATCGTCTCGAAGAAAACGGACGCACAGTGATCTCGAGATTATCTCCAGCGGCACTGAGCTTTGACGTTCCCCCCGGAGCACGCGTCGTCCTGGAATGCACGTTTTGCCTTTTCGCGGGCGCGTTGGAAGGGCGTGCTTGATGTCGGTATTCGGTACGCGCTGGAGAAGGCCCTTTCGGAGCATGCACCCGGGGAGTCAGACAGACTGCAGATTACTGAACGTTTGAACGCGCTCCCGCACTTCGAGAGCCTTGGTTCTGAATGGACAGAAGGAGAATAAGTGCCCTGTGCGCTCATGCTCTCCATGACAGGTAACAAGGGCAGGAGAAGCAGAAGATGTGCTGCTCCTTAGATGTGACGTTGCCAGTGCCCGAGCGCTGAATACAGTTTTGTGAGGTCTGTATTGTACCGGAGCTGTCAGAGTATACTGCATCGTCCGCGTTTAGGTTTCCGCGAACCACGTACGCAAACAAGGGCAGGACAGAGCGACAGGGAGGCGGTTGCTAGGACCATCGTCCTAGCGATTAGAACCTGCGAAGGTTTGAGCGGTCGCCTGGGTCCCGGGCCAGAATCCAAAGAGCCCGAGGTCTGGAACTCTGAGCGAGATGAAGGGAGAAAGCCGGGAGAGTCATACGCAGCGCACGAAGGAACATCGGTCGCGCAGCCTCATGCGTGGAAGGCGTGTGATGGGAAAGCAAGGGCATTTTGGGTGTGTGCAGAGGCAGGTGATGTGTGGGATTGGAATGCCCTGGTATGTTCTTCGCAGAATTGAGAAGAGGCATGGCCGGGGTAGACGACAGATTGGAGATTGCGATGTATTCGGGAAAGCGGCTATGCAGCGTTGACTGTGCAGGAGAGTTTGCGGGCCCGTGCGTGTCGTGTCGAGCACTGCATCGAGGACCTACAACGCCCAACCTCCCACCGTTAGCCGGGACGGCGATAGAGAGAGGGAGTCGGAGGAGAGTGATGGGAGGACTCACGTGGTGGTGGATGGAAAAGAGAGAGGCGCCGAGACGATCGCCTGCCTCGTGTTAAAAGCGAGGAGGAGCAGACGGTCCTCGTCGCTGCCCCTCCCCCTCCCTCCGCCACGAGCTCATCCCATCCAGGGCTCCAGCTCGACGCTGCCTCCAGGCGCGTGCACGTCGTCCCCTCCGACGACGACGACAGCGACGGCGACGACAGCGACGACCGACTCCGTCTTCCCGCTCTGCACGGACTCTGTCCTCCACGCCTATCTACGTCCCATCCACGACCACGACCGCCTCCACGGTAAGCACGCCCCCCGTCTTCTCGCCTTCCTCGTCGCCCAGATCTCCCCCTCATTGCTTCGCTACATCAGACCTCGCTCGTTCCTCGCACCCTCGCCTCGCCCTCTGCATATCGCCCTCCTCCCACCCCTCACTCCTTCACGCTTCTTCCATCTCCATCCGCCTCCGATACCACCCCCATCTCCACCACCACCCGCCTACCAAACTCACGACTAACGACTTCATTTATACCTATCCATAACGTCAACACCCTCCAACCCGCTCGTCGTCGTCGTCGCCGATCGTGCCTATGCTCAAGAAGATCAGGGAGAGCTTCATCGAACGAGTCAAGACCCCTCAGGCCCCTAAGATGGGCAGGGTCCCCCTCCCAGAAGTAGCAGAACACCACATCTACGCAGCCCACCCCGAAGACCTCATCGACCACAAGCCCATCATCCACGCCCCGACCCCGCGCAAACCCGCCAAATCCCTCTCCTCGCTCTCCCGCGGCGCGACACCCACCGCAACGCCGGCCCCAGCTCCTCCCAAACCCGCGCATACCCCCTACCACAGACGCGTGCCAGAGTCCCCGTCCCCCGATCTGAAGAAGATTCACTCGATCCGCACGCGCACGACGTCATATCCCGAGAAACCGCCGATGTCGCCGTCTGAGAAACCACCCCGGTCCCCGCCCGACGAGAGGAGGCAGCGTGCGGGCGAACGGCGTGGATCCAAGTCCTCCGATCGCTCCGGGTCGTCCAACTCGACAGAGTCGGCCTCGAAGCGCAATGTGTACCGCCCAGCAGAAGGGTGGACGTCGTTGGAGATGCCGGGGAATACGGACCCCTCCGTTCCGGCCAAGGACGCTCGCCCGTCGAAGGGGATATTGAAACCTGGTACGTTAACAGCGCACCTTTTCTGTCGCGTCTCTGTGACTTTTCTCCGTCCTGGGGTTCTTCGTGAGAAGGTGTTAGAGTTCTGTTAAAGAGTTCCGTACTCACCGTGTGCGCATATACACAGGTCCGGTCCGTCGTCCATCTGAAGTCCAACTGCACTGGCAGCTCCTGCCATACCACAAGGCCACCTCCAAAGCTCTCTTGTTCTTCGACGTCACCCAGAACCCGAACCTCATTCGGGACCAGACGGACGCACGCGCTCCCAGGCAACTGTCTGCTCTCCAGATGGAGAAACCCGCCGCCACCGTCTCGCTGACGACTATGCCGATCCGCGTCGATGGTCTGGGCGACTGGGAGTTCGTGGCCTCCAACCCGGGAGGGCTCTCTTGCAAGGATGTGTACGACGAGATCTACCATGCGTTGAACAAGCCGCTGAAGCCGAGGGAGAAGGCGGGGTTGAGTGCGGAGGTCATCCGCGAGGCACGGGAGGCTCTGGATATGAGGTCCCGGAAGTCGACGAGTGGGATCTCGGCGAAGATTCGTAGCGACGGGATTGCTCGTATTGATCTCTTGCAGCAGCGTTGCATCTTCATGGGTATCAAGCGAGATCCGGAGAACAACTACTGGGTGCTTCAGCTGGGTAAAGACCCGTCTCTCCTGTCCCGCTGATTGGCCGGGAGGCCGCGTGTATGTTTTTCAAGGTATGTCGTCTTCGTGTATCGGAACGTAGTTGAAGATGCTTAACGATAATCGTTTCGTAGGACTGGATCCTGTTTTTCAAGCTTCTGTCACGTCCCTTGACGACCACTCTTTATCGCATATTGGAACTCACCTGCTGTGCCTCACGTCTATATCGCTCTCTCGCCTCCGGTTCTCTCGTATACCCTCGCTTCGCCCCCGCATGTCCGCCTAACACCGCATACATCGAACATTTCCCTGCCACTGTACTTCCCAACCACCATTCATACCACCTCCATTCCATTGCATCGTCTTCCGGATTCCCCACATATGCACTCTCTTCATACCATATGCCTCAAGCATCCCCATTCGTATTCCCCCGCATTGTCCTTCGTATTTTACCCGCATTTGTTCGTTCATTCGCCTGTTGCCAGTACAACTTCTCCATTCATTCCACTTTTGCCATAAGTCAAAACGTGTAATTCCCAACGCGTTTCCTGTAACCACCAGCATTTAGCCTGTTTATTTGTACCTTACATACACCACCATCACCACCACGCAACTCCATCCCGCACGTCCACGGCGCGCGCTGGTCTCCTGTTTTTCTATTGCAAGCCATTCGTCAGCTGTAGCGCTATTTTTGTTCGAGATATACCACTTTGCCCACATACCTTGCTCTCTTTCCATCATCTCCTGTAGAACCACGCACGCACGCCTCGTTCCTGCAATCTCCAGCAGCTGGAAATAGACCGTTTCTAGACCTCTATCTCTTCTCCGTCCGACCTCGGCGGGGGTGTGGGAGATCATGTGTGCTGCAACCTCGCCTCGCTCCCCTCCGCGAAAGTTCCCAACAGCCCCGCGAAGGTCCTGCTCCTAGAAAATTTTCCTCGCTCCTTCGCCTCGTGTAGGATGGTTGGCGCGGTGTGCATTGATTGTTGCAGAGATTGGGCGTTTTCGTGGGATTGGATGGGTGGATGGATATGGCGAAGATGGAACGGGGATGGTGTGGAGGTGGGGGTGGGACGGTCCGGTGGGGTGGTATAAGCTGAGTTGAGATTGGGTTGATCTGGAAGGGCGAGAAGACGAGAAGACCATAAGTTCCTGTGACGGCATCCCGTGCGACGTGGCTGGAGAACTTGAGAGATTATGCCGAAAGGTCGGCCTTGATTGGTATACGTTGCTCTCGGTCTGTCGTGGACAGAAGTCGACGACTATGGTCGCTTTGGAGCTATGTTTGAGCCGGGTGCAAGAGTGCCAGTAGCTGCTATCGTTGTATCAACGACGAACGCGAGGTTAGGGGGAGGTATGAAGTCTGATGGAGAGGTGTTGTGGCGTACCACGTTGAGGATAGTTTTCCCCGTTCTTTTCTTGTCCGTGAATCATCCGGTGGGCCTTTGATCTCAGCGGCGATGAAGTGTACGATCGATGGGGATGCGGGACAGAATGAATAGCAGAAGCGGGGGCGGAGAATCGTTGGAGGTCACCGGTGGCAGTAGTGCAAAACACGAGCCTGCGCCATGGGCGAGGAGGGGAGATCTGCGAGAGGACTACATAGTCATGATGAGATGAAACGGAGGTACTGAATGTAAGTACGTACTTTCGCTATCTTCCATCTTCATTCATGTACGATGATCCATACGGAGAACCTCCCAGAATCCTCCTGGACTCGCAGCTGCGGATGCGGATGACGCGCATGCGGAGATATTGGAGGCATCCGTATGCCAACAAAGTGTGACTTTGACGAGGTGCCAACGCTACCGGGTTGCATACATTGCTGGAAGGAATTGCGAAAGTTGTAGGAAGAGACGAAGAAAAGGTGGTGAGAGTCACAACAGAGTTGCTCTTCAGCGAAAGACGACGCGCCTCACCACGTGCACTTCACGTGATATTTGCTATGGGGTAACCCGGGAAGGTTTGACTCTTTTCCTCACTCTCTCGCTACTTAGAGGACTACGCTGGTGTTTTTCGAGACATATCGACCCCGGTGAGTATGTTGTTATATGTTGTGGGTATTGCTGTACTGATATGAAAGCTCTTTTCGCGAGTAGCCGTTCAGTCAGACTGTCAAGCTAAGGCCGCTGGCTTGCGGAATGTGAAGAAGCGGTGAGTCGTTCACCCCAAAATCTTCCGCGGTGCATGAAGGCTCCCCGCTGACTGAATTTTGATTTCCCAAGCTTTGCCGAAATCATGCATAAGGCTTTCGAAATTGGAGAGATTGTTGACCTCATCGTCGCCAAACTCATCGAAGGCAATCGCGCACTGGACGTGCATGCCCCTAAACGGCGATTTGGCAACTACAAAGACGATTGCAAGCCTTTCCGGGACATTATTTCGCTCGGTTCTACCGCCTCTATCTTCCGAGAGCCATCTTTGAACGCGATCTGGTACCGACAGCGCAGTTTGGCCCCTCTGTTCAACTCTCTGGGACTTTTGGAGGACTGGAGAGTGCGATATGAATATTACGGTACTAAAGGAACCCTAGTGAGTCACCTGTATAGTTCTTTCCAAGACTCACGAGCTGACTCGAATGTACAGACCTTATCAAGGTCACTGTGCGCCGCAGACGCCCCAATGCTGCTCAAGTATTCGTCGAGGATCCGAATGCTCGAAATTACTGGCCCCACTCAACTGTCATTCAGTGAAGACCAACTGTGGACGTTGCCGGGAGGACCCTTATTTCCACATCTTCAGCAGGTTTATTGCCTCGATGAAGACCCGAAGATTCTTGCCTTTATAGTGAGAAATATGGGTGATCGCCTCACACACCTATCGCTCTCTCCGGCTCGATTTACGTCTCGCGTTCTCGCCAACTCTATCTCCGACTCTCTCACTCACGTATCGGCGAATCTGCAATGCCTCGAGATCCTCGAGGATGGCTTCTCACCAGATTTGCATACATATGCGGATCAAGTATTGTTCACTGCACTACGTCTAGCTTGCAATGCTCGTGAACTCTCTCTACATGGCGCCCTGTACTACAACAGGCGCGCATGGAACGTCATCTTAGGTTTTCAAACTCTCAAGAAACTTTCCATCGTACTGTCTTACATAGGAAATCCTTTGCGTCGCACCGATACGCCAGCATTCTCCGCACTCACGTCCCTTTCGATCACGATGGACCCGCAGCTTATAGATTCAACGACCGCCACTCTACTGCCTAAAGCTGGCCTTCTCTGCCTCCGGTCCAGTACGTGGACTATTAAAACCACAGATCTCGTCAAGAACTCCCAAGTGTGTCATTTGATCACTGCTATTGCAGATGCGTGTTCCATCTCTTCGCTAAACCACCTCGACGTGGTCTTTACGACGACGTACACCCCGTATTCCCCCCTGGATAATCTCGAAAGAGTCCTCGAAGCTGCCACCTTGCAACCGCTTCTTCCATATGCCAAACTACGCTATCTTCGCCTCCGTCTCGGACACCCCTGGATTCTGGAGGACTCGTTTTTGTTGGAAGCAGCACGAGGATGGCCAGATATCGAAACCTTGGAGTTGGATCCCAATCCTTCGGCGGCGAAGACGACCCGGATCACTCTCCAAGGACTGGAATATCTCGCGCTGCACTGCCCACGACTCCAGACCTTAGGACTTCCTGTCGATTTCAGCCAATTCGACATACCGAGGCATCCGGCTCAGGGCAGACCTTGGTTCGAAGGCGGCGGACAAACTGCTCTTCGGGATCTGTATCTAGAGACGCCCTACGTTGACTCGCCTTCAGCCGTGGCATTGAGCTTGTCCCGCATGTTCCCCCTCCTGTGGAAACATGCAGGTAGTCTTCAATTGTCGACCACGTCCTCTCATCATGCTTCCCGTAGCATGTATCAAGTCTACGAGCTCTTGCCTGTCCTGGCTTTGGCGCGAGAAGAGGGTCGCATCATGGCCTCTATGTCCTGCGTCAACTCACCCTCCATAGTGGAGATAACCTCGAGCAACAATTTGACTGCTTGAACAACGAATGGTGCTGGATGTCCAGAGTGTCCGCAACGGATCGCGGTCACTACCATGAGACTGGCGCAAACCGGAAGAGTAATGGCGACGTTGATGTTATCTTGTTCTCCTTGCGCTGCTCCGAGACCTGCTCCTTATGACATGTCGCACGTTGCTGAGTCTTGTGTAAATATGATCTCTTCTACGTCTGTATGCATACAAGTACCCTTCAGAAAGCTCGTTGGTCAGGGATGGATCTCAACGGTGCGTATAAGTCGCGTCTATCTTGAGTCTTGTACCTGCCAGCCATATCACGACAGTCACACCAACGTCAACGAACTGTTGTTTCCTGAACTCTTCATGGTCATGCAATCGCGAAGTGATGCATCGTAAAACCCTCCCGCCGATTACAAGACCCGGAATATTGCGGGCGCTGGCAAGTGGGTTATGAGGCGATCATAAGATCGAGTGAGATTACGAGGCGATTATAAGACTCGTTGATCTTACCAGGTCTTACAACTCGTCTACAACTCTGCTCCGGCTCTGAGCATTCTCTTATAATGCCCACCTCACTCTGACGAGACCCTGCCATGCGTCCGACGATTGCGTGACCGGTACGCTTGTTGATAATTTTTCTTTCGTGGGAATATCTGATTGGGGGCTCCCCGTGCATATTTAGGCGCATCGACGATGGTCTGCTCGCCTGCGCACCTCTTGCGAGTCTTCGCATCTGCACGAGTGAGCCCCGTCCTGCCCCGTCAGTCCCCTCCTCCCTCCTTTCAGTCTTCTTTCCTGTCTCTTGCGGTCTTCCCTCTTGCCACCTCCCTCTCAGTTTTCCTTCATATATTTCGCTCTATATCCGCTGACCTTCCCTTCAAGCAGTTACCGCGCGATGGCACCTGGCGACAGCAGGGACAAGGGAGACTTTCGGGTCGCTGACTGACTACACACACCTACACACACCCTCAGTAAGTCGTCATCGTGTACAATATTCCAGCACCAGTCTAAACGCCAATTAGTGCGATGACCTACTTCCTCGTAGTTTCGGCGCGATGACACCTGACTATAAGACGGACAATCGGTACCTTCGGGTCGCCTACAAATCACGCACATACTTAGTAAGTTCTCGATGTCTGTGATCTCGGCACTAGTCTGAGCGATAATTACCGTAGTGTTCTCTTTTCGGAATATGAGCTGCCTTCTAGCCGTGGTTCACAGAGGTGCGTCTCGCCGACATCTGACTATTCTCTGGATGAAGTCTGACGTGGACCGCCTTTTTAGATGCTGTGCTGGTGTGCGGCGACCGCTGCGCACCGTCAACACCTCCTAGTCACGAGCGTACGGCGCAAGCTGACCCCAGGTGTGCCGGCCTTCGCGATGCCAGGATTGAGTGAGTACCTCTTTCTTGCGTCTCGTTCCCTACATTTGTAAACACTCATGATGCTTTCGCAGGGATGGCAGTGCTTTGGACAGGGTTGGCACAATTGACCGCAGGTCTACTACGTGAGTTCTCTGCTTACTCGTGTTGTACTTCCTCGCCGACGCTTCGTATTCAGCAGGTGCGGTAATAGTTCTTCAAGCAGTGGTTATCGACCCGGAGCGATGGTGGAGCAACGGCGCAGCGAGCTGCATTGCAATTTGCAACAACGGTCGGGTGTAGACGAGCGGAGGTGGTCATACGTACATCTGTATATGCTTCGACACGAATCAATATATATTTTTTCATTCCATTTCATTCTGCGTGGCAAACCGAATCGGGATGAGCTCCTGGCAACGGCATGCTTCCTGCTTTGGATGTCCTCGGCTAGGTGGATCTCATAAGCTCTGAACAGCTTATGTTCTTCAAAATCTGACGCGCCCTTGTGAGATGGTCATATCACGATCATAACTTTGGCTGATCCGGTTCCAAGTCCTATATGAGCTCAAGATGCTTGTAAGAGTTACACGGGATGGTGATCAGGTTATGAGCGATTATGAACGATCATATCGCAACAGACTTGGACCTGCCTATGCCGTGAGTGCCGTGCCGGAGCGGAGGAGCGCAAGGTGCTCTGATGGGGACCCCAGTCACTTTGGGCAGAAAACTCGCGAGCGGGGCTGCAACAGGCGCTTAATTTAACACAGCCCTGGGTTCGAATCCTGTTCGAACGCGCATTTTATGTCTCGCCCTGAAGTTTCCTTTGCTCTCTAGTTCACTCAGGGAGCCAATTAATAAGGTTTAGTTTATGCTTCATAAGAATGATTCCAAACCGATCCTCCATTGGGAGTCGCAATGGCATTGTCGAGAATGAACTTCTTAGCCAGA